>OMKN01056452.1:0-10966 GCA_900302345.1 Melanonus zugmayeri | reverse complement strand
ATTTTAACCCCAAGTAGATTACCATGGCTCCCACATGTCTGACCCCCTCTCCTGTTCTTTCCCTGACTTCCTTACAATAAACACCCCACATTTACACTTCAATACCCCAAGACCCCACCAGTCTCTCCCTCCCAGTGTCTGCAACACCTATTCACTTTACATCTCAATTCTACCTTAACACCCCTACCTCTAACCCTTCTCTCCCAGACCCCCGACTCTACCTTTGGCCTTTTGTTCTTACCTCAATTACCATATGTTCTCCCCAGACTATGTTCTGTAATTGGACAAAGAGATCTGATTACATTATGCATCAATAAACACATATATATACCCAATCACACATTCTCCATTTATGTAATACAGAAGCATAAAAATTCTCCCATACTTGGTTGTTTTTTTTCGTTATAAAAAGGCTGTTTTTAACTCGGTAGACCTAGGCTACTTTAACTTAATTGGTTATAAGCTTGATATAATCAGCATTTTTTTCTTGTTAAATCAACAGCCTACACTGTTCTGCATGGTCTGACTTTCCCGAAAGCGTTGTTCGTTAGCGTTAGGTCGGAATTGTCACGTGTCGTTTTTCTCTTTTCCTTATAGCATCTTCCGCAACTCTGCAGTTTACCTTGGAGTAGGCCTAAATAAATGTTAAAATCGTTACTCAAAATGAGGTTATTGCTTAAAAATGTGTTCTAATTAACTAATGATGCAAAATCAAGACAGCTTCTTTTGTTGAGAAAACATGAGGCACGCAGTCACACAGCAAATGCTTGATTATTAATGCCATTCATCCGCTTGTGCAAGGCCAAGGTGTTATATTTCATTTTTATATTATTCCTTTATTTTCAAATAGTTTTCCAAAATATAATCCTATGCTGTAACATGCTGTTAGGCTCCAGCATTAAATGCACCTTCCTGTCCTTCATGCATTGAAAATAGATTTTATATCATATGTCCAACAAACTGTCATCATTCTGGACATTCTGGCCGGCAGTTTAAAATCCGAGAGCGACCTCTGGTGTGGTGTGCCATTATTTTTGCTGTATTGTGTATTCACATAGATAGAGTGTGTGTGTGTGTGTGTGAAGAGAGTGTTTACATGTATGTGTCAATTAGTACATGTGTACATCATGTCGTGCCAGGCTGTCATACATACATGTGCTCCCTATGTGTGTCAGCAAATACATGTTTAAATCTCAGTTAACAGCTTGTGTGTGTGTTGTTTGTGTGTGTATACTGTGTGTGTGTGTAACTTTAAATACAGCACCATCAGCTCTACTAGAGTCCACCAGCTCCAAATGAGCAGCCAGTCCGCCCTGCGGGTTAAAGCTGCCATTAGCAGCTAGCCCTTATCACCCACCACCTGTGCTAAGTAAGCACATCCATTACTATCCTAGCTGAGCTCCTAGCCTGCGCTAATGAAGCGCCGCCATCACCGCCTAGCTCAACCGCTAACATACACTCAGCGGCCCAATTACTGCCTAGCTGCTGGTGAAGCAACGCAATTACCACCTAGCTTATCTGCTAGTCCATGCCAAGTAGGCACGCCATTAGCGCCTAGCCGAGCTACTAGCCGACGCTAATAAAGTACCGCAATTACCACCTAGCCCAGCAGATAACCCATGCTAATATATCACCACGATTACCATATAGCTAAACTGCTACACTGTGCTAAGTATGCATAGTATGCATATAATTATCGCCTATTCCAGAAGCTAGCCTGTGCTAAGCATCAACATTACCACGTTGCTATCTTAGCTGGGCTATGCAAGCGCTGCTTCTTGCACCACGGCTATCTGCCTAGCCTAGCGCTGCTGGTTTCTCTGGAAGCTAAGCGGCGCTGCTCTGGTCCATCACCCCTCTGGCCTGAGACCGAGGTCCGGACTCCCTGGGGTCCGACTCCCTGGGGTCCAGACTCCCTGGGGTCCGACTCCCTGGGGTCCAGACTCCCTGGGGTCCCTAAGGATCCCAAGAGCAGGGATGTTAACTCAACTCTTTGAGCTTTGGAGATAGCTCAGAGATTCTGCTGTTTTTTCTCAGTTTTGTGCTTTTTAAAATGATTGTATTTTTGGTACTGCTTTTATGATGTTTTTTTCTTTAATTTTGTTTTTCATGATTTTAATTTTATATTTGTTTTGATCATTTGTTGATTTTAATTTAATTTTGTATTATTTTTTCTTTTCTTTTTCGGTTACAGCAGGCATTCACTCACCAAGGCTTGGTTGAACCATGGATATAATGAGTGCAAAAATATCAATAATAAATAATAAATAAATGAAGGGAACTAGAATAAAATAATACGGTGCTAAAAAAGTGGAATAAAATATTCAGGATAGCAGGCTAAGGTTAAAAATATAAGGAAGGATATATGAAAACGTATACGGGGAAGAATGGATGAATAATGTAGCACGATAGAGAGGCGGGGGTTTGTTGTCTGTTGTGCTTCTGAGGGGGTTGGAGTGACGGGTTATTGGTGACACGGTTGAGATATCTCTGGCAGATTGTTTCTTGGCGTTGTTGGATGGTTTTGAGTCCGGAAATGTGAATGTAGTGTGTGTTGATGCACATGGGGAGTCTGGAGGCCGGTTGTATTGCTTTGTGTTAGATTGTCTGGAGTTTCTTGTAGTTGGAGTTGAAACTGTAATCCAGGAGGACAGGGCGTGTTCAGATAGTGATCTTATGTAGCCGGTGTAGACTGTGAGTGGTTTTGAGGTGGTTTAGTCTTGCTCCCGAGGTGATGGTGCTGGTGTGAGCGGTCCGCTGCCTGTTGGCTTGGAAGGTGACCCCGAAAAATTTGGCAGAGGTTTTGTCACTTTGGCACTTTGGTGTGACCCCATAATCTCTGGTCTCTAGGGCCCCAATACATCAATTCAAGCTTTGGTTAAAAGGTTTTCAGAAGGAATATTCTGAATAGTTAGTTTGAAAATATCTACACAAATCAAGGAAAAATCTGCATTCACAGTGCGTATCTTTCCCTGAATGACACTGAGCCGGCGGAGACCACTGCAGTTTTGATCAACTATTGTTTTTTTTCCTCCAAATGGGTTGGTAATTATTAAATTATCAACCCATTATTATTATTAGGTAGAGCTTTTTGGTATATTTTGCCCTCGTTTAAAATTGAAATAGCTGCTAAATACGTTCATTATTAAAACCATAAATAAAACAAAATCCTGGGGAGAATGCTAGAACACTTGAATCAATAGTTATAAAATAATAATAATAATTATTTCTTCAGCAAAAGCTCTGTGTCTTGCCAATTCTCACACTGGATGGAAGGTCTTCAAAGTGATCCCGAAGTATTAAAATAATGTTCTAATGTCTGAATACAAAACTAACAGGATCATTTGGTTATTCAAATATTTGAGGCCAGCCCTACTATTTTAATGTATTTTTGTATTCATCTTTATTTATCCATGTAGATGACATATTGAGATTTCAAGGGTGACCTGGCCACGGTCTAATTGGATTCTAGTCTCTAATTGGATCATCACCTCTCCACAGTGAGAGCCAGTGTGTGGTGAGCGTTCTGGCGCATACCGGCTGCCGTGCATCACCCGGTGGGTGCTACACACTGGTAGCGGATGAGGTGTCATATCCACACACTCCTAAGGCGCTTTGAATGTGTCTTGAAAAGCGCTATATAAATGCAACAAATGATTAGTATTCCTGCTGAGCTACAGAATATAGACTCAGTTCAATGCTGTTTTTCATTGTATTTTATTCATTTAGACTGAAAACACCAAGAGACACAGGGGAGCGACTGGGAGGCAAATTTAGACAGATTCCATGTATATTAAGTCTCATTGGTTGGTGTGATATATTTCTCCTCATCCCATTGGATAATGGATTGGTTTGTATATTCATATTAATTCTCATTGGTGTGTATGGGACTGATTTGTAGATGCATGGTTCCTACTTATTCACTTTAAAGTGATTATTGTCATCTATTTTGGCCAAGCGGTATATTATATAAGTGCTAGCTGTCGTGTGGTTAATAATGCGTCCGTTTTCAATTTAAGAAGCGGAGTTGTTGCTGCAACTGCAATATTTCTTGTCCTGCGTTGGTGTCAATCGGTCATCCCAGGATATACCATGACAACAGCCCATTACCTGCGGACGGCGTGATTCAAAGAGAATGTTTGACGGCATATTAGAAGGTGGATATTGTGTGAAATCCCAGCAGAACGTCCCCTCTCTCACGCGCTTCTCTACTCTCATTGCCTTGACTCAGAAAAGCTCGCTTGCTCAATGTAGAAAGACTCCAGCTGGGGAGGAGATGCTGGGCTTTATTTCTTTGTTCGTTTTATTGTCCCCACAAACATGTGAAACGATTTTTCAGGCGTAATTTCCGAGCGGGGGAGATAAGTACAGCTGTAAATCAGCACACTGATTTTACTGCTTCACACACACACACACACACACACTGATTGATTACCTTTAGAAGGGCTGAATAACTCTCTTATGCTGATAAGGTCAGTCGAGGAGATCATTAAAATGTCAGTTTCAGCAGTATAATTCAGCCGTCCGTGTGTGTGTGTGTGTGTGTGTGTGATAGAGCGCATGCATGTCTTTGTGTACCTGTGCGTGTGTGCAATGACAATTTGAATGACAATTTCCACTGGGTTGCCATGTAGTTGATCAAAAGACCAAATGGGCCTCGGGTTCATGGTCAGGTTAACGGGTCAATGGCGTCGGGTTCATGATTCTGGATTCATGAAGTCGAGTGAATGAGTTCATGATTTTGTGAATTCACGCTGTTGGGTTTGGGATGTTTCCGGTCATTGAGGATGACATGTTTAGGTTTTTCGGGTTAAGCGTGTTGCAGTACCACGTAATGCACTACATTCATAACACGCTAAGGGCTTAGCGTGTTACAAGTGTAGTGTGTTACGACTGTAGCGTATTACGGCAGCACTGTAACCATGGTAACGTATTGTGCACGGCTGTCTTCTGAAGCTGTCAATAAGGCCGTGTGCAAATTGCCGTGCTTATGACTCTGTGTATGAACATAAATGATTGAATTATTCAATAGAGTAATAAATAATGGATATTCTCTGTGTCCCCTTTTCACACGTTTCTCTCACAGGGAAACACTCTCTCTCTCTTTTTGAACTTTTTCTGCCCTCTCCTCTTCACAAGTATTTTTTAACCCCCTTTTCTGTCTGTCTGTATGTCTGCCTGTCTCTTTCCTTCTCTCCATCAAGTCTGCTTTTCAGTCTTTCACTCTTTTGGATATGTTGTCATCTCCTCTGCAAATTGTATTAACTCTCACTTTCTTTCCTTTTCCCTCTTTATTTCATTGTCTCTCTCTCATTCTGCTTTTCTCTCCCATGTGTGCTTTGTTGTGCTGAACAAGGTTTAGTCGAAGTCATTTTTTTATAATAACCTTCATATGTAAAAATATAGTGAATCAGAAACAACTCAAATGTTCAGTGAGTTTCCACCGTGTGTCTGATGTTGGCAGACTGCCCTAAACTATAGTCACACAGAAGAATTTACAATGAAATAAATAATCATATAGCTCAAGGCTATCTATTATCGCTCTATTTTTATCCCTTGCTTTGCTTTGGCCCAGTTCCTTCTCTCCTGCTTGTTTTTCCCTGTTTGTGTTTGCATTTCTTTACCGGGACGATCAATCTCTCTGTCGCCTTAAAGGCCAGAATCACACTTCCTGCTGCACAAGATCCGCGAAGGCCGCGCACCTTTTCCCGGCCTGACAGCAGTGCATTGAAACGATTTTGTTGCTTGCGACTCTTTTTCACGTGGATATAGAGCTTTTTCGACAACGCTTTCAATGGCGCTCGTCGCCGGTCCGTGTACGTTTGGGGTGGGAAACGCTGTGCTGCCCCCTTGTGTCCACGAAGTGGGAATGCAGGCGGCTCAGGATCTTCGCAACTTCGGGGTACGCAGAACTGAATTCGGTTTAAGAGCATCTTTACTGTACTCTTTACTTTACATCCCTTTCACCCCTTTCCCATCCCTCTTTCTAGCCTCTTGGTTCTCTCTCCTACCATCTCCTCACTGTATTCAGGCATCGGTTATTTTTCTTGCTAAATCGGATAAATATTTAACGAATATTTGAGCAAGCTGCTCTTCCACTGCAGCCATCACCTTCCTCTAAACAGGTTCAAATAGTTTTCAAAAGAAAAAACGGTTGGTGGGTGGATTATTTTATTATTTAGACAAACATTTAGTGGAATAAAAGGCACCTAGCCCTTATGCCCTGTTCACCAGCCCACCACAATGACCCCGGCTTCACAGTCATTATTCCCTTTTTCTCCGTTTGTCTCCCTCCCTCCCTCGCTTGCTGTCTCTCTGTGGGACGGCGCCATTTACAAGAGCTCAGACCGGCGCCTGTTCAGCCACCAGCGCGTCGACCGCGGCGCACGCTGGGTTTGCTCTTAACGCGCCTTTTGTACGCTGCGATCAAAAACCACCACGCCGACTCCGATAAGTGTATCGCACCTTGACTTCTCTGCATCTCTTATCCGAGTCCAGCAGAGCTCTGCGGCCGTCAGGCTCGCTGTTCCCGGGGTTCAAGCGAACGTCTCTGAAGCAGCTTTTAGTTTTATCTACCTCCACAACATCTGAGGTCCACCAACAGCATATACTACATATAGAAGAATAAATCTTGTTATATCTTGATAACTCAATGTTTCTGAAAATATGATTCTCGCTGATGTAAAGCACTCTGAAGGGCCATTGTGTTTGAAGGCTGCTATATACTGTAGATGTATAGAGATAAACCTTGTCTTGCCATCTCTCAGATCATTCACTTCCTCCTGGTGATGGTGGTAGTCCTCAACTTTCACAACCGAGAAGCTTCCAGATCAACCTGCCAAAGGTTCTGCTCAGAGACGCTGGCATGATGTTCAAATTTTCAGCATCTGGCAAAAACACAGTTGATTTAATGCCTTAAAGGGCTTACCACCAGGTGTCAGGTTGATTAGCAATTTCAAGCAATTTTAAAATCTTCCCACTCGTGACATAAGAAGAGGTGATAGATTGGTCCAAGTCCAGCCCATCTATCTATCTATTATCTATATATATCCATCTATCCATCTATTATCTATATCCATCTATCTATCTATTCATCTATGATCCATATCTATCTATCCATCTATGATCTATATCTATCTATCTACCCATCTATTATCTATATCTATCCATCTATTATCTATATCTCTATCCATCTATAATCTATATCTATCTGACATCTCTCCCCCCCCCCATCTACCTACCTAACATGGATTCTGTCTGTCAGGATGTTATGTTCATGTCTTTTATCTTATGTTTAATGTTGTTTACCCGAGGCAGGTAAAAAAGTATTCAATTTTAGTGCATTGGAGTGAACAGTATTAAGTGTACAGATACAGTATGTTGTGCTCTGGTCTTCTTATTGTTTTTATCGTCTTCCTCGCTCTGGTCCTGCTGTAATAAGTGAAATTCCCCACGGGGATGCATTAAAGTTCACCTTACCTTATGTTTGTCAGGCTTTATCAACCTAATACCACTTACTACTGAAATAATGTGCTGCTTGTGGCATTGTGGGTATTATAATATGTGTGCCAGGCTTTTTCATCCATCCAAATCTGTCTCCTAGTTTACAAACAGAGTCGTATTATAATGAAGGCAGATTGCTTGTGCCTGACCAACAACAGCATTTCATTAAAATAAGTCACGCCGGGGTTGATTGGATTTGCATTGGAAATTAAACGCTCTTCCCATCAACAGATAAAGATACTATTCACTATTTAGCAGATGCTTCATCCAAAGTGACTTACAGTCCATTCAGATACGTCATTCAGGAGCAGGTAGGGGTCAGGGCATCTTGATCAAAGGTGCCCACAGGTAGGGCTGCGGACATGCTGGGATCAACAGTATTATTTCATTTATTATTATTATTATTAGTAGTAGTAATAGTATTTCAATACAAACTGCTCTGCTTGCAGTAGTTTGCTGTTCTGGTCTAAATAGCCTTCTCCAAAATGTCAACAGAAGGTATAGGGCATACATATCTATGATTCTTGTCTCCCATTGGTCCGTTTCAAATGATGCATGATAGTGCATCTATACCCCATCTCTCGCCCTCTCTGCTCAGCCCCTCTCACTCCATCTCTCCCCATCTCTCTCCCTCTCCTCATCTCTCTGTCTCCCTCCCTCCCACCAGCTTGCTGATAAAGTGAGTCCAGGGTCAGATTAGTCCTGCATCAGCATTTTACGACTCCTACATTGTCCAATTAATGTGTTTCTCTGTGTGTGTGCCCACATAAAGGCTGGGTTACGTGTACTGTGATAAACTGCTGTATATCAACCACAAGGAAAATGTGGTTTTGATTTTACATAAGGTGAACATTGTGTGAAGTGTTTGACTTATCGCCCCTCTGCTGTTAATGAATGGATAATGATGGAGGGGATAATCCACGACTAGGCGCGCTGCATTTTTGGGCGATTCTGTCTCAAAATAAACGCTTTTAGCTCGGACCATTTGTTGTGTTCCTAGAAACACAAATGGGATGAAAACCCTCAGTAACGAGAGAAGATCTCACTAACGACCTGACAACGGAAAAGCTTCCTAAACGTAGTCCCATCTGAGTCCCTTCAGCCATGAAACTGAATCAATCTTGTAACTAAGATAATCGCTGGAATTAGTCTTTTTTTTCAATCAATCACACTTAGCGACTGCGTCCCCAAATTTCAGAGTTCTTCGTTTTTGCCGTCTGGTGGAAACGTCGCATTAGTTTAGTAACGGTGATGAGACTGAAATATCAGAAGATAATGTGCACCACTCACCACTACCATTTAGACTGGAATAAGAACGGCATGTAGTTATTATAAACTATAACCTCCACCTTCATTCAATGCCAGCGGTTGATATAAACACATGTTTATCAATGGAATGACCAAACAACCAATCAGAGGAACCGGTCTCACATGGGGAAAGTAGTGGGAAAATATTGTGTTCATTTAGTCTGTGTCTGTCAGTCGATTCATCACTGACAGACGGTTGTTCTGGATCGCCTTGGATCCAAGTGTCGGTGTAAAGTGGTGTAAATGAAGAGGTGTTTTCCAGCAGTGGTTGCTACTCTGTGTTTGACCTGGTCTATTGATTATCACCTGGGGGACCAATAGGAGTCCTCTAGTGACTGACATCACTGATGCTGAATAAATGAACTGGAGAAATGCATTGACTACTGAAACAGGAGTAAATCCAGACAACGTTGGAGGTTGGGAAATGTGCAAATATTAATTTTAGCCGTCAGCGACACAAGACCAGAGCTTTGAGATGAATCCACTTCGGAGGCTGTTTTCATCAGAGCTGTTTTCAGCGGTGGAAGCCTCCCGCTGTGCGTAAAAACCCAGCGCCTCCGGTGTGACGTCGGCCGGTTGGCAGCCGGTTCACTGGCAACGCTGGCAGAGGCTGGAAGAAAACAGGACGGCGCTTCACACGCGAGGGGGGTGAAAAACGAGTCCTTTGCGTTGGAACAACCACTGCTGGGGTGATGGAGAACGCGTCACCGACCGTGATTCTTTCCCCAGAAATGAAGCCGCCGATGCCCAGTTCATTCATTCATAACGCCGCCACCGTCGTGTTATTCGGCGACAGATAGTGACTTAACAGACGTTCATTTACAAGCGCGCCCATGAATTATGAGACGTATACGACATAGCAGCCTGTAAGTCTTCACGGTACAAAGAGGAAGATATCAAGGGTTTTATAGAGACGGGAGATCATAACTGTAGGATAAGAGATATTCTAGGATATTCCCCTACTCATACTTGTCAACCCTAAGCCCTCGGGAATAGGGAGATTTTCCAAACCCACCACAGGGGGTCTGGGGGGTCCTCCTCAGAAGAAAATCTGTCTCACAGACTGTGAATTTTTAAGGGTGTGAATCACAAGATAAGCAGACAGAAAATCAGTTTAGGTTTGTAATGGAAAAATGACAAAACACACACTCCTGTGTCAACGTATGCTTGGATGTTGTCCCGACTCCCGTGCTACTCTGTAGTCATAGCTGTCTGGGACTCTCTGGGTTTCACGGAGAGCCGGGTCCCAGCTGGTCCAGAGGAGGCCGGAGTCAGCTCTGCTCTTCTGCTCTCATCACCTGTGTGTCTCAAAACAACCTCTATAGTGAAGCTCCTGAGAGCAACTCGGGGAGAACGAATGAGAATGTTTGTACCTGCCTTGTTCTCCTTCTGCAGAATAAATCTTTTTATAATTGTATTTAAAGATTACGTTCCAGAGTGGTTGAGTTCATCTCACTAATTAGCGTGCAGTGGACGCTTAAAATTCCTCGACAGGCTATATTGTATGAATACATGAATACATCCATGTAATACATTATTCTAATATTGTATAATTATCTTTTTGGGTTTTTAAAAGGGTTTTAAGTGCTTAAGTTCATGTAATACAATCTATTTTCTTAATTTGTCATTTCAGTCTTTATATGTTAGGTTATATGGTAAAGGTACTGCTTCTGGTTGGTTCTGACTGGGTGTTATTGGGCTGGGGGTGTGTGTGGACTCATGGGTGAAATTACTTTGTCATTAACACACTGTTTAGAAAGCAAGCACACACACTTATGCACAAACATGCACAATATGCACAAGCAACAGCCTGAACAGTATCAGTTGGTGTGATAGCGTAATGTTCTACTCTGAGGTATGTGTTTTGTGTGTCTCACCCCATTAACTCGTAATCGTTTGAGGGCTGAGAGGGTAACGTCTGGGATGTAATTAAACCAAACTTTTCCCCTCAGGCAGGTTCACCCTACACACACACACACACACACACACATGTATGTGCCTAATAAAGTGTGGTATTAAGTGTCTTCGTATAGGTTAGTATATGTGCATGTGTAATGTGTATAACTGTATATATATATATATATATATATATATATATATATATATATATATATATATTGTGTGTGTGTGTGTGAGAGAGAGCAAGAATGAGAAC
>OMKN01056451.1:0-10179 GCA_900302345.1 Melanonus zugmayeri | reverse complement strand
GACAGATAGTCATGCTGAGGGATTGAACGCACTTCTTACAATGTCTTCAGAGGTTATATTTGTATCCTGTTGGAAAGAGATTTACAGAGAAGCTCTGCCGCTAAAACGCTGCTTGTGCTTCTCAGGTCACTTTGAACACATTTTCCTTTCGTCAACATAAATCTTTGCATTTTGATGTCTAGATTCATTGAGGAAATTCTGATAGCGGTTGAATGTGCGCAACTGGCTGTTAGGCTACTCTGAGCGCTTCCACAGTGTGTGTGTGTGTGCGTGTGCGCACATAACCCACCATTCACCACTCTGTTATGTTTGTCTGTCTATTATGAACAGTTCCCTTGATCACTTGCTGTGTGAGTTTCGGGTTTGACACAAACAACCAGCACCCTGCTGTGTGGCAGAGCGTTGGTCACTGCAACAGCAGGTACACACACACACACACACACACACCAGGTCAGGAGTTATTTATTAACGTTAGGGTTGCTGTGGTACAGGGCCAGCTGATAACAGCAACAGCGGATAGGCTCAAGAGATGATAAGTGATACACACACACACACAAACACACACACTGACCTGCACAGAGCTGTTTACTGCTGCCCAGTGTCAGGCCGGCACAGATACACTTTTTTCGTAACCTGATACAAGGTCCTAATAAATGGAGCGCTACTTGTATCGAAAAAAACGAGTGTGATCGAGTGACATCTTTTCAGTAAATTAAATGGTCATAGTGACACACACACACACACAAACACACACATGCACACACACACACACACATTGCTAAAAAGGAAAGAAGTAGAACATGTATCCTACAAATGGGCTCATTCATTAGATACCGTGACAGCGTTGTGTTTATTGTATTGCTATTTTTAATTGTATAATTGTATGCTCTATTCTCAGCCGACGAAATGCAAATGTGTGTGGCTGTGTGTGTCTGTGAGTGAGCAAGTGAGAGAGAGAGAGAGAGAGAGAGAGAGAGAGAGATTGGCAAGCAAGAACAAGGTCATTCATTGGACATATCGCATAATGTATTTCTTTACAATATGTTCGCGCAATAAAAATCAATTACTTGCAAAGACAAGCTAGACGTTTTTGGCCACGGGTTGTTGCTGCTGTTCATTGTTCTCATCATGAGCCAAACACAATTAATAATGTTGTCAAACACTCTTCAGTTAGAGGAAACTAATACAGAAATATATGTACCTCGAAACCAAATAAAATTCTAAGGCAGATAGGCAGTCTAGCGGTTAGGGTGTTTGAATGCCAGCCAAAAGGTTCTGGGTTCAAACCCCACTGTCCACAGTTGTTCTGTAGGGATCCTTGAGCAAGATGCATAACCCCCTACCGGTGTATATAATATATGTAATTTTAAGTCACTATGAATAAGAAGGACAAAAGTCAACGTCGAAAACTAATGAAAACACATTTGTACCTCTATACATTATGGTATCCAACGCCATTAAAAGCCTCTTCACCAAAATATAAATAAATATAAATACATTTGCCGTGTTTGGAGTGGGTCCAGTGCCAGTGGTCTGCCATGATTGCATCTTTTCACGTCTGTCCTCAGTGAAGTGGGGAGAGTGTAGCTTCACAATGTATGTCATTAGCATATTAATAAGCATGTACCTGCACCGCACTGAGCACATCTCACACACTCCAATTCCATGACAAGGTCTGGGCTGTTTCCCCGGCAACACACACCAAAAAAGATGATTTAGTTCTGCATTATTGGACAGTTAAATGATTGACTACTGGCAGAGTAGAGATGGAGGAGGAGGTAGGAAAGATGAAAAAAATATATAGAAGAAATAATGATTGGTTTAGTGGATGACGGAGATGTGTTCAAGGGACATGCTTTTATCTAAAGCGACTTACGATGAATTAAGATAAATCATCATTAAGCAGCAGGTAGGTGTTAGGCATCTTGCTCAGGAATGCCTGGCATTTTGAATACAATGCAGAACCTTTGGGCTGGTAGTCGAACAAACCACACTACACACACGCACACACACACACACACACACACACACACACACACATAAACAGATAAGACAAATTAGGTGAGAGGAGAAAATGCATGAATTCCATACATTATTTCATAGGTTATTACTACATTCATAAACTTCCTGACATAACTGAGTGCTGATAGCGTCTCCTTATTTGCGCTCTGAAGATAAAATGCTGCTCGATAATATTTGCAATCTTACCTTCTGCGTTCCTTCCGGGGTAAATAGGGTGAGGGTTTTTAATTTTTAATTCTGCTGAACGTCCGTTTTTCATCCCTTTATGTGTGTTTTTTGTCTGACTCAGGCCTATGTAGTTGTATTTTATATAATAGCATCTGGTCTTTTCTCAATAGGAAAGTGCTGCAGCTATTCTTTCAATTGTCTACACTTTCATCAGCGTATATTATTCATTCTCCACATTACATTAACAGTGGTGTATAATTACAGAATAGCATGAATTCAACACAGCAGTCCTATTTATATATTATTTGTTGGAAAGATATGGTTAATATAAAGTAGCATGGAAATAAATACAGCCGTTGTATCGCTCTTGCCTACAGTATCATCACATATCATTATGCAAATCTCACCTCAGATGACCAACATATCATTATTTATTCAGCACACTGCAAGCCAACATCCAGAAGGCATGTGTGAAGTAAAAAACAAGTGCACTCTTAATGCTTCCATGTGAATTATTAAAGTCATTCTTCAGATGATCTACTAATCAGTTGCGCTTGATTCAGTGCCAACATCATCCTAAAAGGACAATACCAGTCTGGGGGATCAGACCATCGTAACCATCTCTCCTGGCTTCACTAAAATATCCGTTACCAATATAATTAGTCAAACTTCTATCAATATAGCACTTTGAGACATTTTGTAAAGTACTTATATGGTGACTGTTATGTTGTCCACAAACTCCACACTGACTGACGCACATTGAGTCCAAAAGAGGAAAGTGATATGTTGCCATTGCTTACATCTGTGGCAGACCGCTCACGCTAAATGCTCTTTGGCAGAATCGGTACAAGGAAGTCATTTTGACAAATTGTATAGGTAACGGATGTTTTAGTGAAGCCAGGAGAGACAGTTACGAGGGTTTGATCACCCAGACCGGAATCGTTCTTTAAACGCAGAACATTTGGCAGTTTAGTCTTCAGAATCATTTTATTGTAGAAAAGATGGAGAAATTGTTGCTCATAAATCTTGGAACAATTTGGAATCGTTCTACGGAGACACATTCACAAAGGTTTGCCAGGCCTCGCAGGAGTGGGCAACCTTCAAAAGTGTACGATTTGATCGTATAATCACAAGAATGGAAAATACGTATGATTGTGCGATCGTAGCCTCCAGGATTATACAAGCTCTGTTTACATATTCAATATTTCATTAGTCTATGATGATAAGAACACTGAACAAACATGGCTTTTATGGAAGGGTAGGTAGTAAATCACATCTCTTGCATTTCAAACATCTTTTTCCATATAAGAACCGGAAGACCTTTGGAACTGTGTGCTGTCTAGGCAGAAGTGACACAATGGGGTTGTAAAGTCATAATGAGAAACATGATGTTTGTCAAGAGGGGTGTTCGACTCCCAGCCGAAAGCTACTGGTTTCCATCCCCAATGTCCTCAGTCTCCCTGTAGGCATCCTAGAGCTCCTAGATGCCCTAGCCCCCTACCTGCTCCTTAATGACATGTATCTGGATTCACTGTAAATCGCTTTTGATAAAAGCATCTAATTTACAAAAATGTAAATAGTCAGAAACCTAACACATCACCATAACAAACCCTCACACCAACTGTCGAGCACAATACATTTGATAACCAAGCACACCAGCTAGTCTGAAAACACCTCAACTACATTGAGCAGCTGTGGCGAGACTTTTAGAGAGCTGAGCCCAAAACCTGAACTTAAATATGTATTTCAAGAGGAAGGAATAAGAAATTCCTCCAGTACGATGTGAGACAAAGATACATGCATAGAGAGAAAACCATTAATTGCCAAGTTACCTCCGGTAAAGGGGGGGGGGTTTCAGAGGCGAACTAAATCACAGGGGCATACGCATTTTTCAGACATGGCTTCTTTGACCTATTTTTTGGGGGGTGAATTGATAACAGTGAAGTCAAATCTGTAATGTGTGGTTCATTTCCTGAGGTTGACTGTACCTTCCTTTAGGCCTCTGGTGAAGACCTGCTCATTGTAAGTTATGCTCTGATCATAGCCTGGATAAAAATACTGTGATACATAAAACCATTGGATTTAAAAGACATTGTACTGTGTCTTTTTCACGGTGTATACGTAATCGCTGGATTTCACACAGATTCACACAGAATAGCGTATCTGCATCCTGGACAGAGCTTGTGTGTAGCCACTTGCGCTGTATTGGTTATCAAAGCGTTCACACACACACACACACACACACACACTAAGACTCTGCGCTAATGAGGTTTTCTGACTTCACAATACCTCAAGGACCAGGGAGAAAACGGTTCCATGATTAATAAAATTATATAGTTGCAGACATTTCCTTTTTGTTTTTTGTCGACCTGACACTTTATTATTATTAACAAACAGCTTACGTGACAAAGCACATGCGGTTCGATAGGAGGGAGGGGTAAGCACAGCGAATGACTCGGAAACTAAAATGTAACGTCTGTGTGTGTGTGTGTGTGTGTGTATGTATGTGTGTGTGTGTGGGGGTGTTAAGTATTGCATTGTTATGAACAAACATCTTCATTTTTTAAAGTATTTTCCATGCAGCTAATCCCCTTCTTGAATAGATAGGTAGGATTGTTCTCGTACCTAGTATGAATAATACTCCAGTGAATCAAAGGAAGATGAGTTCACTAACCCCACCATAATTTGATATAACAGATAAACAATGTGTATAGGAGGGAAGTGGTTTTTTGTTCTGTATCATTCATAATAAAAACAGTTAGCTCTCCTTAATATTGAATGACATTTTACAGCTCTGAATTTGTCATTGTTTCAAAATAAAAACAAACTCCTTCTCCAAAAAGTCAGTTCATATATTGTTAACATCCATTGTAACCATCCTTTATACCATTTATTTTCTTCTTTCTTTCCACCACCATTCCACCATTGCATTTTTGTCCAACTGGATATCTCACCTTACCACATGGAGATATTTGGGGAATCTAAAAGTTAGTTCATACTTACTGAAGGTCACACAATGTCGAACGGAATACCATGGAGACGGAAAACATGGCATACAAGCAGATCCGCAGTCTCAGAAGCAGAGGGGATTTTCGGAAGGGCAACAAAATGTACTGCCTTGGAAAATCTGTCGGTAATGGTGAGTTAGGGGGACCATTACCAGGATCTGGCTGCAGCTGTTGGGCTTCCCTGTTGACGGACTCAATTCTCCAGGTAACCGCGGCCACCACAGAGGAGGATGGAAGGATGGTGTCAGGGCTGACTGGAACCTCGTCGGGAACATGTTGGTGGGAGAGAGTGTCCGGCTTGAGGTTCTTGGATCCAGGGCGGTAAGTGAGGGTAAAGTTAAAGAGGCCGAAGAACAGAGCCCAACGGGCCTGACGGGAGTTAAGGCATCTGGCAGTTTGTATATATGACAGATTCTTATGGTCAGTCCAGACCATAAACGGGAATTCCGAACCTTCGAGCCAATGCCTCCATTCTTCCAGAGCGAGCTTTACGGCCAAGAGCTCACGGTTACCGATGCATTATTTTTCTCTGCGGGTGACAGACGGTGAGAGAAGAATGCACAAGGATGGAGCTTCTGACAAGGATGGAGCTTCTGATTGGACACTGAGCGCTGAGACAGAACCCCACCTACCCCTGTATTGGAGGCATCAACCTCCACTATGAACTGACAGGAGGTATCTGGCTGGATAAGGATAGGGGCAGTGGTGAAGCATCTTCTGAGCTCCACAAAGGCTGCTTCTACCTCAGCAGACCAAGCGAATGGAGAGGAAGATGAGGTGAGCCGGGTGAGGGGCACGGCGACCAGACTATAATCCCTGATGAATTACCGCCTTGATCTTCTCGGGATCTGTCCTCACATGGCCACTCTTGATAATGTAACCGAGAAAACCCACAGTACTGAGATGAAACTCGCATTTTTGTTCAAACAATTTGTTCTCTAACAGCCTCTGTAGAACTTGCCAGACGTGCTGGATGTGCTCTTCAATGTTATGGGAAAAAAATTATATATCATCCAAGTAAACAAAAACAGAATGGTTGAGGACATCACGGAGGACGTCATTGACTAATGCTTGAAAAACAGCTGGGACGTTGGTTAATCCGAAAGGCATGATGCGATATTCAAAGTGACCGAGTGGAGTATTTGAGCCATCCAGGGGAGGGGGATAGGATAGGGTGATGATGCCCGCAGCTAGAGACTGAATATATTTCCCCATGGATTCCCATTCAGGACAAGACAGGTTGAACAATCGGCTGGTGTGGAGTGGAGCTCCAGGAAGCAATTCAATGGAACAATCATATGGATGGTGAGGAAGTAAGGAGAGAGCATGTTGTTTACTGCAAACTGCTTCCAAGTCATGATACACGGAGAGGATAGGTGACAGATCAAGGACCTGGTGGCTATCTTAGTTTGAGACACTAGACTGGCATCTAGAAAGTTCTCATTAGCCCCGGAGTCGATCAAGGCAGATAAAGGTAGGGACTGGTTGGCCCAACTCAAAGTAGCGTACTGGGGGAAGATTGGCTCACTAGTATCCCCAGTTTCACTGGCGAGCCGGGTCTTTTGGCCGAACGGGACAGGTAACCAGGAAGTGGCCATCCTGACCACAATATAAACAGGCACCGGACCGAACTCTGCGGTGGCGTTCGTCGGAGGTGAGGCACGCTCGACCCAGCTGCATAGGCTAAACCGACGATGAGGAAGGAGTGGAGTGCGAACTAGACTGGTGATCTCGGGTCAGTTTTGGGCTTGTTCTCGAAGAAGAAGAAGAAGAAGAAGAAGAAGTGGACTGAGTGGAAAAAGTTAACAGGGAACGATTTATGCCACCCTTCTCCCAGTGACGCTCACAGAGGCGGTTATCTAAGTTCATGGCTAACTTGACTAATTCATCTAGGGTATCTGTCACATCCCTAGCAGCCAATTAATCTTTGAGTGAATCGTTGAGACTGTGAAAAACGCCTCGAAGAGATCTGTTGTTCCACCGCGACTCAGCTGCTAGGATCCTGAAATCGACTGAGCATTGTGGGGACCCTGGCGAACGGACAAGAGGTGTTTAGAAACATCGGAATCACCAATTGGGTGATCAAAAACCTTCCTCAACTGGGTGGTGAAATCGGAAAAAGAAGAACACACTGGAGAATGACTCTCCCAGAGGGTTGAAGCCCAAGCTAGCCCCTTGAGCAATCCCATAAGGGAAGCAATCTTTGAAGCATCGGTGGTATACGTGAGGGGGCTGGTGCATAGGGCTCGGTGGGGTAGCTGAGGTGGAGGAGCTGGCGTGGGCTGGATATCTCCTGGAGAAGCTGATTATGCTGGCTCACCAGAGTCCCTTGCCTGGTGAGGGCTTGACGAAGGTGATCCAAACCTCCTAGGTCTTGGCTTGCTGAGTCCAACTCTCCTGTTTCCTGGCTTGCTGGGTTCATGTTGGTCAGTGTTCTGTCAAGGGGGGTTCAGGTGAGATGAGAAGAGATTGGCGTAGTTGAGTGGATTTATTGTAAGTTGACAGGATCAAACAAGCAGGTGACACGTGGGAGAAACAGACTGACTAGACTAGGTACTGCGTTGTGAGAGAGTATACTACCGCGTGTAGTAGGATCAACACTCTGACAAGGAGTGGATGAAGAACCGGGCTTGATAAAGGGACTGGTGATGAGTTGATGGCAGGCAGGTGTGCAGGCAAGGCAGGTGGCAGTGATGAGTCGTAATGTGAGGAACAGGAAGATTATGATGACCATCTATGTTCATCGGAAGCTTGAGGAAGCAGACAGAAGCTAGGACCCAGCGGCGACCTTGACATCAATTGCTTGGATTAGACATGCAGTTGTTGTTCTGTGGTGTGAAGGTCCATTGTCACTGGAACCAGCATGATATGTTTGAAGTATACATTTGTTTGAGCAATGAGTCTCATGTGAAAACATGTACAGTATATCAGGAGGCAGGATAGTGTAGTGAGAAGGGTGTTCGACCCCCAGCCGAAAGATACTCAATCCCTAGTGTCCACAGTTTTCCTCTGGACATCCTTAAGCAAGATGTCTCCCCTATCTGCTCCTTAATGACATGTATCTGAATTCCCTGCAAGTCTCTTTGGATAAAAGCATCTACTAAATAAGTAAATATGTATAATGACGCAATCTCAGTTTGGACCGCACCGGTTCTGTACTTACAATGTATCATTTGTTATTATTTGTTATATAATGAAACCATGTGGCATTATTTTAAAATATTTCCTTTTGTAGGGACTATGTGTAAGAATCAGAAATTCCTTCAGAAAGAAGAAAGAAGCTAGGACCCAGCGGCGACCGTGACAAAGAGACAAAAACATCGCTATTATGACTAAAAAAATTACAACAAGAGGATAAATTGATGGTTATATACTTTATTGTTCTTAGGACCTTATCATCTTAGGAACTATGTAGCCTCTGTGTAGCCTCTGTGTTGTAGTACTCGAGATGAACGTCTTGTGAAGGTCTCATGTTGAAGGTCTCATCTCGGAATCGACTGCTTTTCTACACGGCCTTGACTTGGTCTCAGACAAGCAGGACTCAGAATTTTATTGCAAGACCAGTTGAGACCACAATTGCAGTGACATCATTACCTGCCTGTGTATTGTCAGAGATTTATTTTTTGTACTGTGGATGTAAAACTCCCCCCTTCAATTGCAACCAATAACTTTGCTTATTTTAAGTTTGAAAGTTTTACCGCTGCCACCGTTGCATTTTTTGCAAAAGTCTTCCACTCGAACGTAGAGTGCTACATTCAACGGAGTATAAGTGCGCTCTGTTTATAGAGTAAGCTGCCACCCTAACCCCCCTCACATGCCAAGGAGGAGAACACAAGGAGACAAGGGAGAGAGCACAAGGGGACAAGGGAGAGAGCACTGTACCATCTGTGGCTCCAGAGATGTCTATGCAAAACAAAAAGAGTTGCTATGCAAAACAAGTGGTAAGAAAAAACACTCAGCACAGACAAAAAAAAAATCAAATCTAGTAAATCTTTGGTTCATTAGAGACTCACCTTTCAAGTATAGATATGTTATTCATGATTGTGACAGCACTTTTGAAGGCACCATATGTCAACTTATTTTCCATCAATATAACCACTATAGACTAATGCTTCTGTTGATTAACATCATACTCCCGCATACAGACCATATAATGTATCATCATACAGGTTTACATAATGTATAATTTACCAATCAGTGGCTGACAATTTGGGGGAGTCATAATGTAGTAGCAGTAAGGTGTTTTTACACTTCTGTCCACTGTGTTGAACCTTTCCAAAGGTCAGTGATATGGAAGTGCAGTGTTTCAGATCAAAGTGTAGCCTATACTGTACATCCATTTGTATTTGACTAAATAATGCTTTCTGTTGTTGGGAATTTTAGTAGAGGAATGGTGTAAATGTCGAGCCATCACTATGATTACAGTCCGGGTCTTGAAAATGGTCTCGGTCTTGACTCTGTATCGCTCCCCTCAAAGTCTTGGTCTTGACTTGGACTTGAAATGCTCTGGTCTCGGTCTTGACTGGTCTCGGTGGTCTCGACTAGAACACTGGTGTAGAGGGCTATAAAATGGCACTTAAATTATTTAGCAACATTAATTTAACTCCATGTGAAGGTTGAGATCGCAGTTTTGCTCTACAACTACAATCCAACAACGAGGCCTCTGTGACTCTTAAATGAACGCCTTCCGAGAGAGAGAGAGACAGCGAGAGAGAGAGAGAGAGAGAGAGAGAGAGAGAGAGAGAGAGAGAGAGAGAGAGAGAGAGAGAGAGAGAGAGAGAGAGACAGAGAGAGAGAGAGACGCAGTTCGAATCGCTTCTCCTACGTTTATTTGTTCTTTTTTCTCTTTTTAAGCGCAGCGCAAACAGTGGAGCAGAAGGGAACCGCCAGACGGGGAAAACGAAAAGGCTGAAACGTATTGGAGGGAGGAGGGCATTTTACCCCTCATAGATTTTTACGACAGCTCGAGTGATTTTGTGTG
>OMKN01056442.1:1738-13495 GCA_900302345.1 Melanonus zugmayeri | reverse complement strand
CAACCTAAACCAGTTAAACAAAAAGCGACTCAATTGTTTGTACCAACTAGTGTTGTTTTTGGCAGCCTGTTTTAATTTTAGTTTTAGTCTAGTCTTTGTGTCAAGCTGTCATTTTAGTTTTTATTAGTTTTAGTCACGTTCGTACTCTTTTTAGTCTAGTCAAGTTTCAGTCGACTAAAAGTCTGAGCATTTTAGTCTTATTTTAGTCAAAAGGGGCAGGGCCGGGTGCGGGTGCTACCGCTAGGATTCCACTCGCGATCAGATTGTTGACGACGGGGGGGATGTGGACTAGCGCTGGGATTACACGCGCGTGATGCGTGCGCGTGATGCGTGCGCGTATTGGATGCGCATTCTGTGTCTGACAAAGTTCCCGGGACACGCCATCAAAAAGAAGGACAATCCCGGGAAAACCGGGACAGGTGGCAACACTAACGCTAACCCACCGCAGCTGCATTTTCTATATAATGCCGCGAGTGGGGATTGAGGAAGTGACGTCGCCTGCATCTGCGCAGTGCGACCTGATGCAGCCCCTGAAGTGAGACACAAGAAACACATACTGCAATATAATAAGAATAACGCGACTAAACGAGACGTACAATAACGTTATAACATATTCCGTATCGTCTCGTTTTGGTCAATGAAAATGCAGAGACATTTTAGCATAGTTTTTATTTTGTAAACCACATTTAGTCTCGTTTTTATTCGTCAACAATATTGCATTCTACATTTAATTATAGTTATCGTCACATGACCAGCATTTACGTTGCGTCTAGTCTCGTTTTTGTCACGTGATAAAGGTTCGTTGACGACGATATTTAGTCATAATTTTCGTTGACTAAAGAAACACTAGACATAACCCCTGCTTTTAGGAATCTATTTGGGTGTGACACCAGTATCCAGTCAAGCAGAGATTGACATGTAGGTGTAACACGAGTGGGCTAGTGCGACTTTGGTGACAGCTGTAGAAAAACCTAAAACGATTCACGGCAGATCATACCAGCGAATGTGCTAGATGTAAAGATCACAACAGTAACAGCAAAGATAACAGAGTCATTATTTTGTTTGTTGTTTTGCTTATATCAAGTTAATATCGAGTCATCAACTATATCTCAAAGAGAATCATCAGTTCATGGAGTCCAAAGAGGACATGAAGACAGCTTCAGCAGCTTTGTGATCACTGAATCGTTGCTCTTTGCCATCAACAAACACACTCAGTGTGCATGGATAACGTAGTGAGTACTCCGTTTGACTGGATCAAAGGACCGGCATCTCCTCGTCAGATAAGCGCTGAAATCTGGGTATATGAAGATGTGGTTCCCGTTGGAGGTCAGGTCCTTTTTTTCACAGGCAAGTCGAAGGATCTTAACTTTATCCTGAAGATCATTTTCCATTTTGTAGAATTGCCACATGAGGGTGGAAGGACTGCTTTGTTCTCCCAACAGCAAGAGCCTCTCATTGGTGATATGGTCCTTCAAAACAATGCCATACAACCACGTGTTGCAGTGTTCCCTCGCTCTAACGCGGTTCACCTTTCGCGGCCTCGCTGTTTCGCAGATTTTGCCTTGCCTTGCCCCCGTCAAGGCAAGGCAGGCAGGCAGGGTTGCGGGACCAGGATGGACCAGGAACAGGGTAGTTGTCGGGAGGGACAACACGAGGAGAGAGGCGTACAGGGGAAACACTACGGACAGAAACAAAGTGTAAGACACGGGAAACACAACACATAAACATAAACAAGATTGTAAATCGTAAGATCAGGAACAAACTCTAAGTAGGCCGAGAGAACTTATACCAACGGATATGGAGTAATAATCTGGCGAAGCATGACTGGAAAACCGGGGAAGATATACTGCTGGCTGATGAGGGTGATGAGATGCAGGTGAGTAGCGGAGACAGGCCCGGGAGCCAAGGCCACGCCCACACACACACACAAAAAACATAGAAACAGAACATAGAACAGACAGGGTAGGGAAGAACATAGGGAAACAGGACCGAACCGTGACAAAGAGTTGTTGAACACAATGTAAACTTTGAAGGAATCAACAGTGGCAGCCATTCTACCACTGCCCGTATCTTCCAACGCAACAGGGTATGCATGAAGCAAGTGTACAGAGTATCATTTGAGCGCTATACTCAGAAAGGGTCAAAGATCTACAATATCAGTATGTGCAAGTGTACACTCTCACTTTCTCTTTCAGCACTGATGCTTTCAGTACAATTCTATGCTACTAGCCTACTGTTACTGTAAACCGCACTATATTGTAGTGTATGTAAATCAGGAGTGTGTAGTGTATAGTGTATTTGCATACAAATACACTATTGCAGAAGTCATTTGCTAAACTACGTATTTATCTATTTTTATATATAGAGAGCGTTTGAATTGGATTCCATGGAAAGGCCCCATGAATACATGTTTGTAGATGAAGCAGGGTTCAATCTGGGGAAAAGGAGAAGGAAGGAGAGAGGCAGGAACATAATTGGCCAATGTGCCGCTGTGGAAGTCCCTAGCCAGCGTGGCAATGTCACCCTTTGTGCAGCCATAAGCAATCGGGGGGGGCTTTTCCACTGTCATATAACACTGAATATCTTCTTGCATTTCTGGGTGGTCTTCAGGATTTTTTGTTTGAGCATGAGCAGCAGGATCATCAGCAGGCAGTGCATCCTGTCTTATGTCATGGTTTGGGAACCATAATAATAATAATAGTGGTGAAAGCAAGTTTGAAAAGGTGGGTTTTGAGGGCCTGTTTGACAGAAGAGTAGGACGGATGTGGTTGGGGAGGACATTCCAGAGGGAGGGTGCAGCAACTGAGAAGGCCCTGTCCTTCCTGAGGTGAAATAAGTTTTTGTGATGTGGTTGGCATGGGGTAGGAAAGAGAGGGTGGGGTCAAGAATGATTCTGAGGTTGCTTGGTTGTACCTGGGTGGAGGGGGTGACGTTGGAGCCATCGATGGTGAGGGAGAAGGTCTGGGCTGAGTTTGGGCCGATGATGAGTACTGGTGAGAGTGGAGTGGGTAACTGGGGTGATGGTCCTGGAGGAGAGGTAGAGTTGGGTGTCATCGGTGTAGCAATGAAAGTGGAAGCCATGCCGGCGGATGATTTGGCCAAAGGGAAGGATGTAAATGATGAAGAGGAGGGGACCAAGCACGGAACGTTGGGGGACACCATGAGTGACTGGGGTGGTGGAGGATGTACAGTTGTTTATGGCGATTAATTGATGTCGATCTGAGAGATATGAGGTGAACCAGGAGAGGGCGGTGCCGGTTATGCCAAGGGAGTGCTGAAGACGTGAGAGGAGGATGGAGTGGTTGATGGTATCAAAGGTGGCGCTGAGATCAAGGAGGATGAGGATGGTGAGGAAGCCGGAGTCAGCAGAGAGAAGTAAGTCGTTGAGTAGGGTGGTTTCTGTGCTGTGCTTTGAACGGAAGCCGGATTGGAAGGGTTCATAGAGGTTATGGAGATCTAGGTGGGACTTGAGTTGGGAAGCGACAGTTCTCTCAAGGATTTTGGACAGATTTAGTTTTCTTTGTTCTTTGGGCTTACTGTATTTTTATGCAAGTGCTGAATATACAGACATTCAATACTGTATTACTTGCAGTACAGTATACAATATATTCACTGTACTAAGTTGTGATTACTGTACTTTTTTTGTTATTGTATCGTTATATGTATATATATGGATCCACCCCACTGGTGCGAAAAACCACTCGCAGAACCAAATAAGCGAGAGCCTCTTAGTGCAGAAAAACAATCAGTGAGCCCCCACCGGCACAAGAGAACAAAGCAGCAAAATGAAAGTCTCGCCCACGAAGGCGATGGCATCCAATCCCAGAAATCAGTCATGATAGCACCAATGAGAAATAGAACAGTGTGTTCTGTCTGTATATATTATATACAATATACTTGCCATGCACGAGTATGGCGATCTCAACAGCTTGATTTGTTGATTATTTGTTTGTTCCTATAATTATATAGGCCTAATTAAAAAGGTTAGTGAAGGTTTAGATAGATACAACTAACTGTGTGTGTTCTTGTGTCGGACACACATCGCCATACGCACAGAGTATGGAGTTATCAACAGCTTTATTCGTTCGTTCCTATAACTATTTAAATGTCTCTCAAACGAATATGTCTCTCAAATTGTACAATATATAGGCCTAACACTAATAACTAATAAGTAATACAATACAATAAATAAAAAGAATATGTAAGCACACCACACCATCAAAATACACATCAAATCAAATCATCATGGGCTCAACTAGGAAGTTGAAAGTTGTAGGCAATGACACTAAGGTACGACTCTACATCATGCCTGTGGTCCTCAACCAGTCTTCAGGTGCACTGTTTTTTTACGTGATCGAAGCCTCTGGCGGGTCACCGCCTCACCTGCATAATAAAAATAGAATCAAATCAAAGAAAGTAGGCAATGCCACCGAGGTACAAGTCATGGGTATTGTTGTGTTACGTGACCGAAGGCTCTGGTGGGTCGCCAGCTCACCTGCCAGGAGCTCAGCACGGTGGACATGTGAGGACTCTGCAATGGGAGATGGTCATGCATCCCGCTCACCTGGTGACCAAGCCATCGGTGATAGTGATGCAACCTTTATAATAATAATAGTAATGATAATCGGTGATAGTGTAGATACTACCTTTGTAATGACAATAATGACTAATGACATAATGACATGAATTACAATAATAATAATAATAATAATAATAAAGTGCATACCTTTGCATTTGAAATGTGTATACTGTGTGCACTTCCAATATGATTTTCTTTGTTGTTGCCGTTCTCGCATGTACATGAATCTTCAGTGTACCAGCAGCTGTTTTCCCCAAAATGAGTTCACGAATGACGGCTCCATTTCCAAGATTAGAATTCAAACTTGTAAACTTAAATATTAAATATTTCTGCATGCGCAGAATATATGTATCTTAAATGAGCGCTGTCATGGCTGTCGGCTGGTGGAAGAAAATAGGGGCGGGTCCGACGTAGAATGAACACCGAAATAGGTGGGGCTGGGTTGGGGGCGGGGCTGAGTTGGCGGTGTCCGTGTGGCTACGGCCTTCGCACGTGTAACCAATCGAAGCACTGGTAGTCATGCAAGAGTCACACGCTCGCACATACTGCACCTCGTACAAGTGGGTGCACACAGTGTTTGATTTAGCCAGAAGAGTCAGGGGTTTTGTAATGTAGTTTGACGATTTCGTTTTGTGTTTAAAGTTTTGAGAAAATGGGTGAAGGTTTCAAGAAATGTGTTTTAGCAATTGTGAAAAACTGTAATAACACGTGGCGGCTGCATCGTCAGCGGCGAGACAGCCGGTGAGAAGGTAAATGGAGGGGCTAAATGATGCGTCGTCCACGGCTGCTGCTGCTTCTGCCTGATAATGTGGTGATAATGACCACCATGATAAAGGACACTCTTCTGGTCTAATAGCGGTCTGATTTCCCCTGTTGGCTGGCGAGAGAGAAAGAGAGAGGGGGGGGGAAGAGACACACACAGAGAGGTACAGAGAGAGATACAGAGAGAGAGGGAGAGAGAGACACACACACACAGATACAGAGAGATACACAGAGAGATACAGAGTGAGAGAGATAGTGTTCCCATCCACCAAACTGAAAGGGGTAAAGCAGGGCAGGGATTCAGGAGGAATGCTGATTAGGTACAAGGCAAACCTTGTGCATTCAATAGAATTAATAAAATAAAACGGTGAGTTTTCTATTTGGCTCAAAATAAAAAGAGATTGTAGCCATATTTATATATTTATTATATATTATATTGATATATTTATGTGTGCAGCATATATCTCTCCATCAGAATCTCCTTATTATAATGAAAACAGCTTTTCCATCCTTGAAGATGAGATCAGTCACTACCAGGCCCAGGGAAACGAACTGGTCTGTGCCAGGTGTAGAACCACACTCTATTAACCCACAAGGAGACAAACACATACCTGGCCAAATCAGCATTCCCCTCCCTTCACACGCTGGTTCTGTACATAGTTAATGGTCGGCTTTGAGGGGACTCTTTTGAGCATTACACACACAGCTCTCCTCTTGGCAACAGAAGACTATAGCATTACAGACCTAGACTCATTCTGCCTGAGTGCATTCACAGTCAGCACCCTTATCTGACCACAGTCAAATTACAATCTACATTACAAAGACAGTAACAGACCCACATGCAGCAGAGCCCAACTGAACCCCACAAAACAACCTTATAGATGGATAAAGAATAGTAAGGACAGGGCCGCCCTGAATGCAGAACACACACTGTGCATAGGGCACCAAGAAAAAAGGAAAAAAATACAAAATAAAAATAAAAATTCAGCTCGAGAAGAAAGAAGGAAACATAATAATGAAATGCATAAGGTGCCCCCTACCCCCATTCTCCAACTTTTCATATGCTGTAACAACTGTCAATGGTAATCTTGTCGTGAGTGTGACGCATCACCTGACAACCGCACGCATCGCTGCATTACGACGCCGACGGTCAGAGACGGGCACGAGCATCTTTGAGATGGTGTAGAGATAGCATCCAAAAGACAAGAGTCAGGACCAACGAAAAGAAAAAAGAGACACCAACAAGAAGCTAACATACACCTCAGCTGCTACTCTGCAACATCACCAGATAGGAGAGAAGCTCACACTGGCTAGTAACGTCATAAGCTAGAATGCGATGCTTGCTATGGATGAATAGCTTGGGATGCATCCGTAGGAGGGAAAACCTATGATGTAATTAAAACAATGTATGAAAATAATAAATGTGCGGTGAAAATTGGCAATAAAGAAACAGATTTCTTCCCCCAAAGTCTCAGCCTCTCTCGCACAGAAAAAATGGGATTTATCAAACATGTGCATGCAGGTCGCACGCACACCTGCAAGTACTCCATGTTGAGTAAGAAAAGATATATGGTAAGAAAACATCCCTTTAAAGGCCACAGGAAAACATGCATGTTATCTCACTGGAATAATGGCGAAGAGAGCCAAAAAAAGAAACTTCACAGAAAGCGAGATTGATGTATTTGTCACTGAAGTCGAATCTAAATAAAATGTATTGTTTGGTTCACTTAGTGTAGGGATAACCAATAAAAGAAAAACTGCTGCATGGGAGCAAGTGAGGGAATCTTTTTTTTTCCAAATATTTTATTGAAGCAAAGCAGTAATACAAAGTACAAATACAAAACACAGTATTTTTTGTTTTTTAAACAAAGGATTGTCAATCCCTACCCTCTTTCCCTTAATCTAATCCCATCCCATCCCACAGACCCCTTTCCTGAGTGAAGAGTAGTTAGAAAAATAATGAATAAGTAAGAATGTACAGTAGAAATGGATAAACATACAATTAAATTAAATAAATCACAGAAAGAATATGGATGATATTACAGATGGTAGTATATGTAAATACATAAACCAATAATGAAATAAGAGTTGGTTAGTTGCTGACTTCCAGGTTGGTACGCTGGGTCATTGGAGATCTCAGGGAGTAAAGCTAGTAGTTAGGTGTGTACTCAGATGTACACACACACATTTCCACACACATATGTACCAAGAGATCTTATACACGGGGCTGGCTGCGGTGGGCAGGGAGCGAGGTACGCGCCCAGTGTAAGCAGACATTATACTATTATGGCGACACTTCACCGGGGGGAAGCCGATCAACATAATTGATCAACGGCCTCCAATGAGAGTAAAATCTATTAGAAGAGCCTCTAAGTGTGAACTTTATTTTTTCCAATTTTAGGAGAGACATAATATCCCATAACCAAGCTTTAAATGAAGGTGGAAGGGGGCTTTTCCACAGAAAAATAATTTTCCTACAGGCAATTAGGGAGGCGAAGGCAATAATATTTATTTGAATTGCTGTTGTAGTGACTTCGTCTGGAGGCCTCCCAAAGATAGCTATATGAGGGGACAGATGGACTTTAAATTCTACAATTTCAGAGATCAAATCAAAAAAGGATTGCCAAAAGTTAGTTAATTTGGGGCATGACCAGAACATATGGGTCAGATCACAAGGGGTTTGGGAGCATCTACTGTATCCGTCAGGTCCCGGAGATTTGCCACAATTCATTGACTGTATTGCCCCTTTTATTTCAGAAAGCCTCAAGGGAGCGTCAAGTATCTGTTGGTCACTAGACGAGATCTTGAGTATAACCAATTTATCAAAAAATGTAAGTAATTGAGCTTCATCATTGGGAGATTCTGAAGTGTATAGTTGGGAGTAGAATGCTCTAAAGATATTGTTAATCTCTCCTGGATCAGAAGTAGGGGAGCCTGTTTCATCACGTATTTGAGTGATCTGATTTGCGGCCATCTTGGCCTTTAGACGGCCAGCCTTGTCTCCATGTTCATACATGGACCCCCGAGAATGCAGGAGAAGTCGCTCGGCTTCTCGTGTCAAGAGAAGGTCAAGCTCCGTTTGGAGTCCCATCCTTTTTTTATACAAATCGGGTGATTGGTTAGTTGAGTATAGGTTGTCAAGGTTTGTGATAGACTCTTCTAGTTCCCTTTGGCGCGCTCTACGGAGTTAATTAGCATGAGACGTGTGTGAAATAATTTTACCCCTAATAAAAGCTTTGAGGGTCCACAGGACGCGGAAGTTTCATCGTTTTGGTTGGTCTCGCATAAAAATGTAATTGACTCAGACACATATTTGCAAAAGCTTTCATCGGCTAGTAAAAGAGGGTCCAGACACCAACATTTGAATCCCTTGGGCTTACTATCGAAATGAAGATCTAGAATTACAGTTGAATGGTCCGATACGGTTATTGGAGAATATTGGACGGAGACAATTGATGGGATGAGTGTTCTATCAACAATGAAGTAATCAAGAATGAACGATGCGCATGGGAAAAAAAGAGTATTGTCTAGTAGAGGGGTATAGAAATCTCCATGGATCAACGTGGCCATATTGATTCATGAAAGCAGAGAGAGTCTGGGCCGAATTGGACGCAATGAGTCTTGGGCTAGATCTGTCCAATTTTGGGTCCATGACATAATTAATGTCACCTCCCATTATCAATACATGAGAATTCAAATTTGGGATAGAGGACAGCAGTAATTTCATGAAATTATGGTCATCCCAATTGGGAGCATAGACGGATGCTAGAACAACTGGCCTCTGGTAAAGTGTGCCGGAGATAATGACGTAGCGGCCATTTGGATCCGTAATTATGTTAGCAGGAGCAAAGTGTACATTTTTCCTAATTAATATAGCTGTACCCCTCGTTTTCAAGTTACATTTGGAATGAAAAATCTGTCCAATCCAAGGCCTGTTTAGTTTCCGCTGGTCAGAGTTACGTAAATGCGTCTCTTGTATAAACATTATATCCGCATTCAGATTTTTAATATATGTCACTATCTTTGCACGTTTCAGTGAGGCATTCAACCCACCAGTGTTTAATGAAATGATCTTCACTGCCTGTCCGCCACCAGCCCCTACACCGGTTACACTAGCCATGACACAGCATACAACATCAGGAGCATCCAATCAGTCCTAGGACGTGAGCAACAAAAAGTAGAGCAAATAGAATACATAGACATACCAAAGTAGAATGTAGGTGAAACAAGCAAAATTGTTAGTTTAAATGAATGGAAAACAAACAGAGAGGTCTCCCCACCCATATGAATCTGGCTCTCCCAACTTGTCTTATCCCTCCCTCCCAGGCTAAGATATCTAACCATCCCTCCCTCTTCCCTCCCCCCAGCCCCTTCGAAAACCTTACCTGCCAAAAAGATTGGCATAAACTTCCCTTTCTCTATCATCTTTCCTTCTCCAAACGTCTCTATACCCATCTCAGGTAGTTACCATTAAATGGACAGCTGTAGGAGCCAAATAGCCTGTTTTGTTTATATTTAAAGAATTATAATTATAATTTCAAGATTTCCCATATTTTTGTTATAGTTCTGATTTACTGATTTTGATTGACAGATGTCCACTAATTGGCAATCTTGGCCACACCCATAGTAATGGGGTGTGGTGCAAGTTAACAAAGGGAAGTGAGATCTACAAAGCGTTAAAACAAGCTCTTCTATTGCTGGGGCAGTGGCTATAATTTTGAAACAGAATAGCCTTCACAACAGTGTCCGTAATGTCAGAAAATTTGGTGCCGATTTATTTGGCAGCGAGAGATTCTCTGTGGATCATGCAGTGCATCCACAGTACATGTGGAGTGACTTCTTTTACAAGCGCAATCAGTCCACTTGTGTGACCCGTCACAGCTCTCCCACCATCAGTGCAAACCGCAGCACATTTTTTCCAGGCTATGTCATGTTCTCCAAAAAAATCATCAATGAGTTAAAGAATTTCAGAACTTGTTGTGTATTCAGGTAGTTTCTTACAAAACTCATCTTTCTTACAAAAATCCTCACACATTTCGTTTTGGTCAACATAATGCACGAAGGCCAAGAGCTGTGTGTCGGAGATGTCCACGGATTCATCCAGTTGTAATGCAAAGGCCTCTTTAGTTTCTTGATTAATTGCACGCTCACATCAGATGCCATTTCATCAATTCGCCGAGCAATCGCTGTCTGACAACAGGATAGTCTTCAGTTTATTTACATGTTCGTCGTTACCGAACATTGTCTTGCACGTCACTGGCTGTGGGCAATATCAAATCTTCTGCAATTGTATAGGTTTTTTTTAACATTTACACGAAGAGTAAAGTCAAAGAAGTCAGTGCTTTAGTGGCACTTGACTGTGGCTGTGATTTTTGATGCAGCTTTGATGGCTTCATGCTTTCCTCTGAGAGGGTTGCCGAGCAAATGACACATACCAGCAATTCAATACCCTCGGTTTCTCTGAAGGTGAATCCAGAATATATATTTCAGAATATTTCCTGCACTTCACCCTTTTGCGCTTTCCTGGTGCAGATGCTTCTGCTTGGGGGACAGGTACCACTGCTGCGGGGGCAGATGCATTTGGAGCAGGGGTAAGTGCCACTGAAGCAGGGGTAAAGGCTACTTCTGCCACGGGGCAGCCTCATTGTCTTTCGTTCCAGACGAGGTCGGCCTTATAGGATCCTGAGCTCGAGGCCTGGTCGCTATTACAAAACGATAATTACTCACAAATACTTAGGCCTATGTAATAAAATATGTCTGTCTATATGATAAATACAAATTATACAAAATATAGTGAGCATATACAGTCAGTTGTGCAATTGGGTGAAAGACAATTTCGACAGTTTGGTCGGTTTGAAGATCAAACAAAGTGGACAATGGTATTGTCTGCAACAGGTTGTGCATCTTTCAAGTTGTAATGTTGAATGACTATTTGCAATAATTCAGAGATTCCTATGACAGCTGTAGAGATGTACCACATACAAATAACCATTACCGATGATATTGCATATGTAATCTTACTCTTATCTTACTTTCATGAATTGATTCTGATTGTGTCTATAAAGGCATTAACTGGCTCACTCCCACCCATATTGGACTGTTACTTGTTTATAGATAGCGTTATTAGGGACCCATGCTTGTCTAGGAGGACGGTATAACTAAATGGCTTCGCCCTAGGAAGCTTGGGTGACTATTTCTAGTAATTCATGAACCATCGTGTAAAGCAGGATTCAAACTTCTAAAAGAACAAGCTGGACAATTTACACGTATTTAATGACTGCATAGCTAGCTACCTAACATAAGCTGTATCTAGCTAGCTAGCAAGCTCAACAACTTTGTAAGTTACAGTTATATTAAAATATTGAGGTCGTACTGTTTACCTTGGTGTTATTGGTGGAGGTTGTGTAGAGCTATGA
>OMKN01056441.1:0-11936 GCA_900302345.1 Melanonus zugmayeri | reverse complement strand
CCCTTCCACCGCCGCCTCCACCGGTAACCTAGGTCCTTTCTTAATGGGCTCCATGCCCGTGCACCCCACACAACAGCAGTAATACGCTGTCTGATGGCTGTAATCAAGACAACAACCCTTCCCTACCTCCCCCTACCCTCTCTCTTCTCCCAACCTCCCCTGTGGTGACAGTGGGATTATTTGAAGAAGAAAAATCGTCTTTTGTCCTAAACATTCTCCCATGGACCCTGAAAAAACATATGTGGTTGTTGGTGTTGTTTTTTTAGATGTGAGCTTGATTCATCTGAAGAGACAGAAAACAGATCCAACAAAAGAAGAGCATGACTGCAACACAGATGTGAACGGACGTGGATACTCAGATGCTCATGGTTGGCGTTGATACACTGACACTGCTGGTTCAGAGTGGGAGGAGTTTCTCAATGCAGCATGCATGGGCCTTTCCTGGTGCATATATTCTTTCTTATTGTTGTGGCCTACATTGTTCTACATTGTTCTACATTGGTTTCTTTTTTGTGTGTGTACCATGTATTGTAAAGCATCAGCAACAGTTGAATCATGTGTGGTTTTGAGGTGACCCTATCAAATGAGTGCCTTCTGGATTTATTGGCGCCATTGGTAAGTATAGAAGAAGCAATATTTCCAATTTGAAATTCAATAACAATTTTGAGAAAATGTCCCCCATGCAGTAACTTTATTGCTATATTTGAGATTAACTGAAATCAACATTTTAAGAAATTGTTTCCATTTGTCAATTCTGTTTTAAAGTGTAATAGTTAATAGTAGTGTTAAACTTGTTTTCAAGGTTGAGTTGCAGACATTCTGAGAGTTATAGCTCAGATGTCTGTGACACCCTGTAGTGAAAACCCTCTTTTCCAGTAAAACCTACAATTTACTACATAATCTCTCAAACCGCCAAGCTTCAATTTTGTTAAAGGTTATCAATGTACATACTGTACACAAATTGCTTAAGTGTAATTCAAGTTGAAGGAGTTGAAAGGTAACACCCTTATGCTAGTTTCAACCTCTTATTTTACTAGACTATATATGTGCGCCAAAAATAAGTACACATGTACATGAAACCGCCATCGGTTTCAAAGCGATGTGGTTTTTAAAGCGATTTTAGATGCAGAGAATGTGCTGCGTTTTGGTGAATGCTTTATTTTGTGCTCTCTATAGCTTTGTATTGCTTTGTAAAGTGGCTGCAAACCATTCTTATGCTGTTATTACAGTATTAATGCCGTATCTGAAGTATCTTTTTGAAGTAAAATGATTGTATTTAATCATCACATGTAAAGTAAATGTGTTTTATAAACGTGTACGGTTGCCTGCCTTAATGACTCTACTTGAAACTTTGTTCATTGTAAAAAAAAAATCCCAATCATTATTAAAGGTTTTTCTATGAATATGCTTTCATCTTTTATGTTCAAATCATTATTAGCGTTTCTATCTGACCTGCTACTGAAATTGCTCAGAAAATATTACATATAGCCTATGTAGAGTGTTGTATTTTTGAAAGTGTCAAGAATGTCTTATTTATTTGAAATAAATGTGTTATATGAAAAGATATTTTTTTCCTATTTTATTGTACTTCAAACATTTAAAGATCTGGGTTAAACCCTTTAATTGTGGCTGATGACCACAAGTTAAAAAGCACAGATAAAGACTATTATTGCAGTAAGCTGACTGGATTTAAACTCATATTGTAGGCATAAACTGTTTAGTAATATTCCGTGCATTTTTTAACACCATGTAATAAAATATGTCGAATTTCTACATAGAGTAAATCCTACAAATCCATACAGATCAGACATCCTAGACTGTGGGAGAACTTCTTGGAAGATCCTCTTCTCATTGATTAGAGGCGCTGCTGGAGGATGAACCCAACCTTCACCGCAGCGGCCTCTAGTGGCGCCGCGTGGTAATGCGCGGTAATGCGCTCCGTCTGCTACAGCTACGTCCAACAATACAGGATAAAGGATTCAGGTAAATATCCACACATTTTTGATTATTCTAAGGTTAGCCAAGTTAATATTATTTAGTTTGTTAAGTTAGAATATTAACAAACTATTCAGCTTGTTAGCTCATGTAAATCTTACAGCAGTGTGTTGCTTCAACAAAGTTTTCGTGGCTAGGTGCTAAGATTGCAGTAAACCTCATACATGACAGCAGTATAAACCTTTCAAACACAATCAGATTCAAAGCATTGCAAACTTTCAGACGGTTTAATCAAAACATTTCATAACTTGTTAACTCCTAATTGTCGTGTAAAAGATTTTCCGATCATGCTAAAGCACCTAACGAGGACGGATGAGATGACACAGACTACAACGAGATCAGAATCAATTGGAAATATACAGTCAGCATAAATTACAAAACGATGAGTCTAACGCGTAAAACTACACACGTTATTGTTCCACGGTCGAGCGGTCCTGGGTGTTAGAGAGGACGTTGCGGGAGACATGGTAGGTGAGTCCACGAGACGTCACCATGGCAACCTGCCCTTGTTTGTGTCACCGGGGGGAGAGCTGAGCTAGAGGGACGCCCCGCACGCTGCAGCTGCCACTGGTCTTCTGAGGCCACACGTCAGGACACACACATGATGGTGTGGGGGCAGAACTATTGGGGGGGGGACTACATGGGAGAGAGAGAGAGAGAGAGAGAGAGAGAGAGGACTGGAAGGGGGAAAAAAGGAGGAGGACGTCTCTTGAGGAAATAAGAAATATTCTGGGGGACTAATCCTCTGTTGGATAAAGTTACAAAAAATAGATGACACATTTCATCCAAGCATGTTGCAGGGGGTGTGCGTTGTGTGTGTGTGTGTGTGTGTGTGTTGGTTTTAGACTTCTTTGCGCAAAGCGACGCGCACACTGCTGAAGATCTTTCCCAGGGCTTCGAAGAAGGGGTCGCAGAAGGTCTGGATGCACAGCGAGTAGATGCGGCTGATGCACTGCGACTCGATCAGGCAGCTCTTGATGCAGGGCATCACGGTCCAGATGTGGCAGAAGGAGATGCAGGCAAACAGGAAGCCCCACAGCAGGGCCACGGGAATGCCAAAGATGGCGGACAGGATGCGGTAGCACCAGTACTTGGACACGGTGAACGTGGTGTAGCTGAGCTTCCACACGCCGTCCAGACTGTGTGTGCCGTCGGGCTCGGCGATCACGTCTTCAAACTCCACCTGGGAAGGGTGGGCAGGGGTTAGCGTTGCATTGCGGGTCGCAAGTTGTTGCCGATTGTAAATAGATTTCAAGAGAGAAACTGTGGCGGGCCCAGATTTCTATTTAGTGAACCAATGTTCATGCTTGTTATGGTAATGTCATCCATGTTTCTAATACATATTCAATGGACTGCATCACCATTCATCATTGTTTTTTAATCAAAATATATTCATTGTTGAATTAATATTAAAACATAACATCATGTAAACTTCAATATATTGAAATTAAACTCATCCAAAGTTGGATGAAATGTATACGGCTAAACCATGTATGTTACTAATTTATTATTTGTGTATTTGTAGTAACACCAGCAGTTTGTATGTAAAAGTTGCCTCGGGTCCCATGAGCTGAAATCCAAATACTAATGTTCATTCAGCTTTTTTTTTTACAACCTTTTTTGTTTGTTTTCTATGTTTGGTTGTACTATAGACTTAAACACATATCAGGTTTAGAGGTGATAGACATCATATTTTTGTTTTGCTATGAACACATGGCAACAATCACTAAATAAACTCCAGTCAATCCAGAATAAGATATGATGGCATAGTATATCAGGACCACACCCGGCTATTCCAACTCCATAAATAAACATCGCATTCAGTTCAGACGGCACTACTAGTTCCTCGGCTATTTAGGGACGTGCCCGGTTAGCGTACAAACCTATACTGTGTCGGGATATATACACACGTACGCTTAATGCATTTACCTTCACGCATGCACAGAAAGCCCAAACGTACAGATTTGAAGCCTGTGGGGTGGGGGTGTCGCCCCCTGTGCAGCACAGACCTTAACGACGTCTTCGTTGATCTGCTTGGGGTCTCTGTTGATCAGGTCGATCTCCTTGGTGTGGCTGTCCTTCACCAACTTCACTTCGTTGGCGTTGAACTGGTACTGGTCCGCCATGACGTAGGTGCAGGTGCAGGTGCTGGGGGGTCCGGGGTCCGAGGTGAGGTGAGGAGGGTGTGTTGGAGGTTGTGGGAGACGCTGAGAGCGGAGTGTCCCGGAGCGGTCTGCAAGCGGTCGGCCGGACTCTTCTGAACCCCTGTGTCACCGTTGTGACGACGTGTGTCTCAAATGCCAGTGGACAGCTGCTGCGTAGAGAGATGTTCTGTTGGAAATGTTGGACCTGACCACCCCACACACAGACACACACGCACACTCACTCACACACTCATGCTTACCCTCATACTCATCTACACACAAAAATGCAAGCATGCACACATGCTCCCCCACACACACAGACACACACATGCGCATGCACGCACACACACACACATTTGCACGTGCACACACACATGCACACACACACACATGCACGCACACACACAACTTAAGGCAGACAGCAGGCATGTCTTAAAGGGGAACCCAGGGCTGTGTCACATTTCACACTGTGCTGTGGAGTTAGCTGGGCAGGGCTTGCATGCTTCTACGAATTTCCAACAAAGGTAGAGGCAGTATTACCGAGACCACCACCACAGAGGAAAGAAACTGGAATTCATCGCTTCATTCATGTATTTTTCCCCCCAATATGTTTTTAAGAAGAGAAACAGACTCCATTCCTTGGAGTGCAGCCCTATTACATGATTTGTAACCTAAACCCTCGGTCGATGGCAGTATGTTCCACTTTGTTACAAGTGCCAGTGTAAAGTATTATTGGAAAGCGTTCAGATATTATGGGGTACCGATATACACTCCATTGTAATTAATCTTCGGTGAGCGGTTATAACCTGGAATGACAATGGGTCTCCCCCTCTTTGAAAAAGGGAATTTGCCAGTTTGTTTCTTCTAGGGGAAGAATAATGGAAAACAACTGCTCCTCTTAGTGCCACAGAAATAACGTTAAAGTCACTTTTGAGCTTTCTCATTCTATAAAACTCTACACCCTGGAATAAAACTAGAATACAGTCTTGCAGTTGCTCCTATCAGTCAATGCTTTCTATATCAGTGGGCCTGTATCGTAAACATACTCTCATAGGTTGCAGAAGCCAAGAGGGAGCAGGGGAGGGGAGGTGGAGGGAGCGTCTATGAACAGCAGTTAGATTAGATCCTTATAGTGGATCCTGCTCTTTCCACTGTTGCTATGTTCCCTGATCAACAGACAACGGCAGCAGACGTAGCGAGGAGCACAAGAACAGAGGAGGAGCAGGAGGAGGAGGAGGAGGAGGAGGAAGACAAGGACGTGTGACTCCAGGCTATGGCTCAGTGTTCCCTGAGCCTCCATCACTAGTATGCGGTTAATGGAGAGAAAGTGTGTGTGTGTGGAGTGGAGCAGCGCATGCGGGGGGGGGGATGTGTGTGAGCAAGAGCCAACCCAATTAGAGGGGGCATTCAGAGCGGCGGAGTGGAGGGCAGAGGCCAGTTAGACACGGGTGGAAAGGGACCGAAATAACCCATTGCACAGAGAGAGAGTTATGCGGCGCATGCCTGTGGCTCAAAGGAGTTCAATCCACACCTTGCTTTGTAAATAATGTGGAAAAGACACGATGCAAACAAGATGTACAGAAGGACCTGCTTTTCTTTTGGACAGAGAAGAAAGGCTAACTCTGGTGTGTTTAACACACAGATTAGTTTAATTAAAGATCTTCACACGGTATCAAATAATACATGGTTTTGCATTCATTATCTGGCTTAACTAAATGCTCAGATGTTATGTTATTTCTGTAGTTGAAAGTGAACCATGAGCGCACCTGGCTGGGTAGAGGTTATATCATTCTCTGGAAATACCCAAGGGTTCATCAGACATATGTCAAATCAATACATCAAACATATTACTGATAACAAAGACATATTATCCTTTTCCTATTACGTCTATATCATCATTTTTTTTATTGCGGGAGAAAGATTACGTATTGCTGTTAATATGACTCATGTACTGACATGAAACGCAAATAAAAAGATAATTAAGAAGATAAAGAAATGCTTGCCCAACGCCAACAACACTGCATTTGTAAATATTAACACATGTAAATAGTGCGGTATATCTGAAACTTTACAATTGAGGCACACATCATTTAACTCAACATTAACATATTTCAACTTTGAAATTCCACCTCTGCTAGTTGAACTCATTTCAAAGGGAATACATGCTACTACCAAGCGCCTGGCGGGGAGGTGATTGATCTACTTCTGATCCCTCACAGCTGACCGCTTGGCAGGCTGTCGGACAGGGGAGGCCTGGGTCAGTCCCTAGCTATACGGACGCTAATGCTACCGCAGCACTTCCCCACGCTGGTGAAGAAGGGGCCGATGGCAATGTTGAGCACGCTGGCCCAGATGACCTGAACCCAGCGCATGTTGATGAGACAGAGCTGCAGGCAGGGCATGATCAACCTGGGGAGACACAGAGAGTAGATATAAAATATGATGATTATTATTATTATTATTATCATCATCATTGTCATAGTCATCATCATCATCATCATCATTATTAGTAGTACTAGTAGCCTAATATATTTATTTTAGCTTTTATCATTAAAAAGTTGTATTATTATATTATTATTTGTTATAATTATTATAATTATTATTTTCTTATAATATTCTAATATTTTTTTTCATTCTAATTAATAATTCATTATGAATTTCTTATTCATAATAAAAAAGAAATAGCTGTTGAGCAGCTTTTCAGTTTTCCTTAGTATCTATGTCCATCCATGAAATACAGACTAACAGTACTATATGCTGATTGTTGATTCTGTGCTTAACAACCCAAACAACCTCCTCCCTAGTCTTAGTCTTAGTCTTAGTCTTAAAACCAGTACCAGATGTGCAGGCAGCTGAGCAGGGCCAGCAGCAGCCCGGCCAGCAGTGAAACGGGCACGGCCAGCAGCAGGGAGATGAGGCGGTAGCACCATAGTCTGGACACCTCGAACAGAGCGTGGCTCCACACCCACACCCGGTCAAAGCTCCGCACGGACGCAGGCTCCGCGATCACATCCTCGAAGGTCACCTTGGGAGGAGGATGAAAAACAAACGCGCCTACTCACTCACAGTCAATGGCGTCTAATTACAGTCAGATGTTGAATGTGAAAGTCAGTGTGTGTGTGAATTAACTGCAGTCGACGCTTACAAGTGCCTTTCATTAGAAACAGAAATTAATTACTACTACTGTTATTACTGGGCTGCATCCAGAGGATCATCAGACATCATCAAACAATACAAACTCAAACTTTCTTGAGTATATATGGCTATATATATAAGTATATATAGCCTTCTACATAAAAGCCAGACTGATATAGATGGAAAGGAAAAATGCTTCATTGTAATCATCAATCCAACTGTCATCACAGCCTGTTGAAACATCAACAAATGTAAGCGGTGTGTCATTTTTCTCTCTGGCTTGACAATGTATATACACACACATGAAATGCAAAGTATGTGCAATCAGTGTGATTGTTTTGCTATCCTGATTAAAATCTAGTTTCAAGTTTAGTTGACATTGTACACTGTATTTTCTACTCTCTAGGTGCTACGTCAGAGGTGTTTTGGCTTGGCGTGTCCCATGGGTGTGAACAGAAACCTTTAGAAACAGGTTTACCTTTAGACACGCGTTGACTGCTTTGGGATCTCGGTTCTCAATCAGAGGCCTTGCTTCGCGGCGGGAGCAATCCTCATCTGCAGATGCTGCTGCCAGGCCCACCTCCACGTCGTCCTCTACCCCCCTACCCCCCTCCGCCGGGGTCCTACGCGGGGGCTGCAGGTGGTGTGAGAAGGACCACAGAGGGACGTCCTCCTCCCGCTCCTCGATCTGCTCCAGGTTGAGCCGAGTTTCAGCAGGCTTACCCTCCCTGGCCATTGCGCCTGTGCCTCGGCGGACCGGAAGAGCCGAGGGTGAGTGCCGACGTGCACGGAGGACGTCGCGGCGGACCAGCCTTCCTCGGGCCCGGCGGTGGCACCCTGGTGGAACATTGTGGACCGCTGAACACTTGGTCCCTCCATGAGGAATGCCTTTATTGACTCTTGCTCATGACATTGTCTGAGTGACAGGTTGAATGGAAGATCATGGTCAGACCAGTGTGAGGATGTGTCAGTAGCCACAGTTAAAAGCCAATCATTTCCATTAGTCTGTTTAATCTACACTGGAAACTTAAGCAACTTTTGCAACAGTCGCCGGAGTTGTTGCAGTTTAATTTCACTGCTGTTGTGCATGTATGCATGTGATGAATAAATCTCTTGAGTCTCTTGAATCTTAAGCACAATATCCTGATATAGAAACAAATTATGTTTCTATATTGGGATATTGTACTACCACTTCTACTACTACTAATACAACTACTACTACTGCTACTACTACAAATAATACAAAATAATTAATTAACAATAGATTAGAATATTTATTCAGAATAAAAAAAGGGTTTTTAGATTAGATAGAAACTATTGTGGGGTCTATTTCCAAAAATAATTTGTCCAGTATTCATTAATCAAATTGCAAAACATGTATTCACAAATATGAATAGGCTACAGAAAACTATTGTTGTGGTGTTTCCTCTTATATTTCCATTGAATACCCGCAGGGCCGGCCCTACAGTAGCACATGTGGCGTCCAAGGCCAGATTCCCCTGGCGATTCCACTTTTCTCCAATATGAGTCATTTTTTTCTTTAGATTGAAGGACCATATCTGGTCCTACTGCTTAGCAACGGTTATTGATTTTCTGCCTCGACATGAAGTCTGAAGATTGGAGAACAAAATATGTGGGGGCAAAAAAAACCCAAAACAATAAGGATTATCTTTTGTTTTCGCCATTTCTGTCATGTTTATCCCATATCTCCTGTGAGATGTATCCAATATCTTCCAAACTTGCAGCCTAGCTTTGGCACCCTTAATATAGTGGTTAGGGGCACCCAGAGTTGAATGTGCGGAGGAACAGCTCCCTCTGTTGGTCGTGAGATGTGTTGCTGTTTATTATCTCCTGTTGGCCGCCGCCCAGTGACGCTGTCTGAATGTAAAGCGGGGGGAGTGACACGTGACCAGGTTTGACGCGCCTTGTTGATTGAAGACGTGTCTTCAACCCACGAAGAGCCCCAGTGAGAGCGTTAAATGAAGCAGCACACGCATGCGCACATGTCTACTGTGCGCATGTAGACTTGTGTATGTATCTTATAAACACAGGTTCATCCAACAGTATTTTATTATAATTGTGCATGATCATCTGGCTATTAAGACTTGTAGGTCGTATTAAATTAACGTTGGCATCAGCTATATAAATGTGATATAAAAAACACTACATGTCTTAATTTATATAAAATTAGCAAATCGTCCTTTCACTCATAGGCCGCCATTGTTGTTCGTCGCAGTGCAGTCTGGGTAGTGACGTCAAACGGTTGCGCCGGTCTTGTGGTCCCTGGCGCCACCCGTTGACAATAAAGCGAAATGTCTGCTGTTCAGCCTTTTCGATTTGAACCCGAGCGCAACGTAAACGAGGAGGACGAAATATTAGACGTTGATCAAAATGCAGACGATCAGAGAGATGAGGAGGAGCCAAACCGATCGTGTGTCCAACCAAGAGGAGAGCGTCTGTTGTAAAGAGATCAACTTTCTGTCAGCACATCAAGGTAAGCGTATGAAACTATCGTTTTGTGATAAAAAACTATCATTATCATCCATCGCCACACCCAATACACATGCATTGCTAAATAGGCAGATTTAAATGCCATTAAAAAATTAAAGCAAATTGTTAACTGCAAACTCTGCAATATTCTTGTACAACATGTCCCCAAGTACCGCTGTGATGATTTTCAAGCTGTTTTACTGTAGCATTTATAATAATTAGATGCTAAAGTTATACCCAATACACATGTGTGACGGCCTCAGGGTTGGCCCTATCTTGTCCTTCTTTGTTGGCTGTTTTCCCTGTGTTCCAGGAGGTAGATGGGTGGAGTCGAGGCCTCGTCAGAGATGCAGCACACCTGAGCAGGCCGGGCTCACGAGGCTATAAATCAGACCTGCCAAATCCTCTCGCTCTCTTCCCTTGGCCTGCCGATTGATTATGGCTGCGTTTCCCGATATCGATGTACCTTAACGGTTTTCAAGGGATAAGTTCGTACTGTACCTTACCTATGTGCACACACACATAGGTAAGGTACATTCGGCAAACGCAGCCTATATCATTTGTTTGTACTGTTTCACATTAATATACACACACTCATCACCACTCACCCAGACATTGCATTCATACGGATCTGCTGACAGACACACCCTATGGTCTCCCTCTTTGTCACATACTGTTGAGCCAGGTTGTGACAATTGCTATATAGGAAGATAAAAAAAAAAATCTAATCAAATTGTTATCAGCAAGCTCCACCATATTCTTGTACATGTCCCCAGGTAGCCTACCTCTGTGATGATTTTCATGTTGTTTACTGCTTAGTTTTTAGCCTGCTCACTGTCTGGTGATCATTTTCAGTTTAGTTCAGTCTCTTCCCCATTTGGCAGTAATGTTTATTATTTTCTCTGTGCTTTTGTGCAACCAAGTTCAAGTCTGATGAAGAGACTACAAACCAGATCTGCTCTCTGTCTTTTTATTCAGATCTTTGGTCCACATTTCCATTGTTACAATAGTAAAGACACCAGGGCCGTTGCTAGGAATTCTGGGCCCTCTGAAAATGTATTGGTGTGGGCCCCCGCCCCCCGACTTTTCATCATAATTCATAGTTTTTGTGGGCCACCAAGAGCTGTGGGCCCTTAGAATTGTCATCACCTTTCACCCATAAACGACAGCCCTGAAAGACACAACGCAGAGGCAGGACTATTAACAAAGTCTTTACTAAGCCAAACGTCAAAATCCAATAGACAGTCCAGATCAAAACCAGGTTATCCCAAAGCCAACCAAAAGTACAAAATCAGGGGCCTCATTTATAAAACCTGGTGCAGGATTTGCGTGCCAGAGCTTGCGGCTGTCCGCAAGTTCCAAAAGGTACGCACAACGATTTTGTGATTCATAAAGAGTTGCGCACGCATGTCCCAGGCCTGTCCCAAATTATGAATCACAATCACTTCGAAACTTTGCGCACGTGAACGCGCGTTTTGTCCCACCCTTGTAACGCCCGTAGTTGCCTATAAAAGGGCAGTGGCACGCCCTTAATGAATATTCATACTACTGACCATGACGGCGCTGCCTGACGGAGGGCCAATCACAACACGCGGCGGCTCATCGCGTTGCGTTATGATTGGATTAGTGTTTCACACACATGTATTGTGTGTAGTCGCAGGGTTGACAGGACTTGTAGTGGGACAGGGGGCACGGCGTGGTTTCTGCGGGTGCGTCTCTGTAAAGCTGGGCCAAGTTCAGCACAGAGATCCAAGAGGACCGCCCTGGGTAGCCGGAACCGGCTGATGAGCCACTCGTCATCGTTGGCGAGGAGGTCCTGTCGGTCTCTGAAGACTCGCTCTCTTCTAAAGTCGTTGTCGCGGAATAGCAGTAGCCATACACCAGCCATTGTGCGTCGTTACGCATTAAAATTTTATGTATTTTTATACCCACCCTCGAACATGACGTTATATAGAACAGGTGCGAAGCTCAGTTGCTATCTATGAACCACGCATATGATTGATTGCTTATTTAATTGAATGATTGCTTATTTAATTTATATAAAGCATGTTTATGTTTGTATCTAAATTAAAACATGTTTTCGCTGGGCAGTAGGCTAAATGAATATGAATACAATATGATTTTCATTTACTAAATCAGGAAAAACGGACTAGGCTATTATAATCATTAGAA
>OMKN01056440.1:0-12869 GCA_900302345.1 Melanonus zugmayeri | reverse complement strand
CCACTTAATCATCTTGACTGAATGACGTCCTGAATGAACATGATTAAACGCTCCCACCTGTGTGTGTGTGTGTGTTTGGGGAGGTGCGTGCGTGTGTGTGTGTGTGCGTGTGCATGTGTGTGTTTGTGTAGATGTCCATATGTGTGTGTCTGTTTGTATAGTGTGTGTGTGTGTGTGTGTACCATGGGTGCGTGCGTACGTGCAGCTGGTGCAGATAACAGGCCACACTCGAACGAATTTCAGATCAGTGTGAAGTGATCTCTCTGGACCCGTAAGTCCTGACGCGTATCTGCCAAGCAAAGCCTGCATGTCAGAACGGATATGGTGCACGTACTGAAACATGCTTCACAAACACTTTCTCCGTTGCTTGGCAGCTTCAACATCTGAATCAATCGGTCTTTCTCTCAGCCTAGCGACCATATCCTTTGTGTATAAGCCCTTAATTCCCATAAAGTTGGACATCAGCACGCAACGCACGCACAGACAGACACACACAGACACACACTTCCCCTCACACAGAGATACCATGTCATCCCTTACCTCCCCGCACTTGGCCGATGACCACACACATGTCAAGCACATTGTAGAATGATGCATTCTGGGTACCGAGTATTATAATTTATAATTTTTCCCAGAGGGAGGTGTGTGAATGTGACAGTGTGGAGGCTTCTCGTTTGATTGGCTTAATGTTGGACACAGCTGAGCTGCCTCCATGCTGTGATTAGAGGACTTATTGTTCCCACCTGCACAGGCCCACATGCAGCCAAACAGAAATCGACGCTGCAGAGATCCTTCTCTTTATATAATGACACACTTTCATGTGTCTGAGCGTTACTCAACAAAATGCAAAGTGTACAAATGCAAAGGGGATGGCAGGGTCTTGCATAGCTGAGCGAATCGGCGGTTAACTCCAGGTCACCACCAGCCACATTAGCCTTGCAATCATCCACGAATGCTCAAAGGACTCATTCAATTTTTTTGTTCCAAATGTTCTGTCTGGAGATAAGAGTCCTTGTGGATGAATCTGCATAAAAGAGAACTGCAGGGACCTTGATTTAATTTTAAACTAACCTCTTGGGAAGAATGTGTGAATTCATGTTGAATAAATGTGGGATTTCACACTTGTTACTGGGTGAATGTTACGCTCCCTTGAGAGTTGTGCTTGCTCTATTTTATAGTGAAATATGTATTTCATGTTTGTAAATAAGCCACTACTGTGGTCTGTGGCTGGGGCTTAATCATATGCACTAATGCTGCTATTCCACTGATTAGCATCCTGGGTGGTGTGTGTGTGTGTGTGGGTGTTCCTTGCTGCTATAGTCCCTTTTAAAAAAAAATAGATCCATTGCTGGGGCTTAATCATGGGCCCTAATGGTACTATTCCAGTGATTAACATCCTACATGGTGTGTGCGCACGTGTGTGTGTGTGTGTGCATGCATGTGTGTGCGTATATGTGGCTGTGCAAGTGCCTGCCAATCTATGTATGTGCATGTGTGTGCGTGTATGCGCACACAATATGTGCTCCTATATGCCTTTGCCTTAAGCCACAGGGTAAATGTAGCGCTCAGCTTCTCTCCGATGTCGCTCTGTGGTTACAGCGAAGCCAACGCTACGCTTGCTTCAACATTGAGAAAAAAAAGCCCTGTGCCCGTGTAATCTAAATAAACTTTCCGCCTCACATTTGAAAATATTTCCAAAACTTTGCCGCCTCTCGCCGTGTGTCCACATTTAGCCGCTCAGAACCATCCTAGGAATTAGGAACCAAAGCCTCTAAATGGAAAAGTTCAAACGAAGAAAAGCTCACAGTCCTCAGTTTTCTGTAATTTAATTCGGGGAGCCTTGCTCGACATGAGCGCTGTGAAGCTGTGTATGACAATATTTGCCATGCTTAGAGCATAATAGAATTACTCTGAGTTTAGATTATAATGTTCAGGAAAAATAAAGACAGGCAATAACGAGGGATATTCGGTATCATAAGCCGCGCGCTAACTACACGAGTTGGATGGCAAAGTCACTTCTTCCATTTTTCAATTCTTCCAGTGCTGAGTGTGTGCACAAAACGCATGTGTGTGTGTGTGTGCACAAAGCGGTTAATGTGGCCGAAGCCCCGGTCCCCGCTTAGCCTTTTCATCTATTTGATATTTTCAAGGTATTTTCATCATATGTCCTGCGCGGAGCTCCTCCAGAACCATTATGCTCACATTAAATGCCATTACTCCAAACACTGCAACGATTACATGCAGATTATGTGCATATACTAGGTTTCCATTGTATGCCTTTGATGCTGCTAATCAAAAGTGGATTACTTTACTCTATGTTCTCCGCACTCAAACCCCCTCCCATCTTCCTCTCTCTACTCCCAGGTGCTGAAGAAGATATCAGGATACATCCAGGACCAGAATGAGAAAATCTACGCTCCAAGGGGTCTCCTACTCACGGACCCCATAGAGAGAGGGATGAGGGTCGTATCCTTCAATAAGCAGCTACTGTCTGCTTTATATTACCAGTGAACATATACTTTACTTGATAGTAAGGCAAGGCAGTGTCACACATACACACACACATACATGTATGCCAGATGGATATCTAAGGTGACTTGAACCTGCAAGGCCCAGGTCATTTGAGGACAAGCACACACTTAGATCCGCCTGCATGTTAATTAATAAAGCAAAGTCAAAGTTGAGAACTGCAGATCAAAGCAACACAATGTCTCTGTGATTTGTTTGAACATACTCTGTGTGTAGTCCCACGGATACATGTATTATCTGCCATTAGTTTAGATTGACAACACTTGCGAGCAGGATATACACATTGTTGTATTCAGTTGTTTTATAGGGGATAAAAGATTGGAGGTGTAGAGATTATACCTTGCCTTCTTCTTTAAAGTTCTGAACTATTAGTTTATGATCTACATGTGAAAACATGTTCCCATGACTTGTGAACACGGCCTGTGGCACGGCTCTGCCTTTCAAGTTCCTCTTGGTGTGTTTGAAAGGTTGGAGACGTGGAGAACGTGTCCAGCAGACCATCACATACTGGCGCAGACAGACTGTAAGAACATGCTCCAAAAGACAGTGCCAACTTGTTACCGTCACCTATTAGTCCCTATAGGTTTATACAGCGTGGTCTCTGTTTAGGGATACAGATAAGGCCAACTCACTCAGACCATGTTCTCCAAAAGTCAGAGGAGACTCTGACCTACTTAAGACACTGTGGTGTCACCTCATCCCAGAGACGGATACAGCAGTAGTAACATCTAACGCCAGGAGCCAAAACCAAACCAAAACATTTTTTTTATAAGAGAGGGGATTCTTTAATCATACTAAACCCTTCATTTCATTCATGATTGACCTCCTGCCAGTCAGGGCAGGGGAAACCGATCGTCTAATGGATGGCCACCCATCCATCCATCAACCCCACCAGTGATCCTTAACGTGGCTTCCCCTTCCTCCTCCTCCTCCTCAGATAGAGATCAGTGTGTTTGAGGACCACGGCTCGGGGAGCTCCAGCCCCAGCAGCAGCGGAAGCGGCAGCAGCAGCAGCAGCAGCAGCGCAATGTCGGGGGACTGTGGCGCCCGGTGACTGGAGGCCCAGCGCCAGGGCTACGGGTACCACCGCCGGGACAGTGGCGGGCTGGCCAACATCCGCATGCTGAAACATGAGAGCACCAGGTTCTAAGAGGGGAGAGGGAGACGGTGGAGGGTGGGGAGAGGAGAGGAGAGGCTTGCGGACCTTACAGCAGCATCTACTACGCTAAGCCTATATGACGGACCACCGCCACCGCCACCGCCACCACCACCACCACCACCAGAGCAGGAGCTGGCAGACACACACACACACAAACAAACACACGTGCACAGGCAAACAAACAACAACGACACACACATTGGAGAACACAAGGGAACAGATGCAAAAATGCAAGAGCGAACTCACGCGCGGGCCGCAGCAGACGTAATTCCGTAGCTCGTCTCTGCGATCCAATGTCTTACAGCAGGGTTGGCTCCTCACCGGCCTGACTTTAATCATAACAATCATCACCCCTTCATCCCCCTTTTTTTTATTTCCCCACTCACCTATTCATCTCGCCTCATTCCGCACAGTTTTCCGTGAGTCAGTCCGTCGCTCCCCATCCAGCTGGGATGATTCAGCAGGCTTAGGGGAGGGGAGGGTGGAGGTAGTCACTGTCAGTACTTTCTACCCCCCCAAACATTTGCAGTGGAACACACGGGGGTTTGCAAAGCTGATTGGGAAATTCTGAAGGACTTAGTGTAATTTAAAAAGTACCAGTCTCTCGGGGGATCCGCAGCATGTATCCAGGTTTTGTTTGTCTGAATGACAACATTAAATTGTGGGGCGGGTCAGACAGGATCAGGCTGCTTTGAATTCTAGAACAGCGGGATCGGGTTTGCGTCTCCTAAATTTGGTATCTTAACCATTAACGGAGAGCACCTGCGATTATTTATCGCGCTTTGCTCGCGGATCTTGAGGCCGATGATCCGCAGCACAGCTGAGGATTCTCGTCACACTTGCACACAAGTACGTGCACCAAAAACATATCATGCACAAATTGGACACACTGCGGGACACATATGGCACAGGCATATGGGACAAGCAGACACACACATGTGTGTACACAAACAAGCAAAGGCACAACAATACACAGACTTTGACAAACATAGCACACATATAAACCAACAACAGCCACAAGTACACAAAGAAACACGATATCAAACACACACACAAAAAAACGCAACAACACAAAATGGCACGCACAAGCAAACACACACACACACACACTAAGAGATCCCATGGCCCTCAGCCATGCATTCCAACAGGCAGGCAGCTGACTTTGCCAGCCGTCGTTTCCTGTGGTCCCAGCTCAATGCGAACGCAAGCAAACCCAGACCTCTTAAGACTTATGTTTACAGCGCATTGTTTGTGTGGGAATGTGTACGCCTGCTTGCTCATGTGTGTGTGTGTGTTATCTGCCCGGATCCAGGTGTTCATCCAGCATAACAGAGAGTCTAAAAGGAGGTTCAACCGAGGATAATATACAGTAGGTTTGGTTTAATAGCATATGTATTATGTAGTTAATGGTTATCCTACGCCATATGAGGACTTTGGAAGTTTAATGTTGTGCCTGTAGAATCATTCTGTCCTTTATTGACCTTTTGTTTGTAGAAATGAGCCGATTTCTGTATGGGGTGGCATTTAGCTATTTTCTGGGGCAGTTATAGCATCCTCTAGTGTTAGAATAACGACATAGAGTGGAAATTGAAAAAGATTTTTGAGATTTGTTCTGAAAATACCGTAATTATTCCAGTGGTTGCAGCCATTCACAAAAAATATATATAAACAATGCAGGGATTATTATGATTACTGGAGATTTGTCTATGTTTCATTTAGTATCACATTCACATCCACTTTATTATTTTATTATTTATTATCGTATTATTTATTTCTACGTCTCACATGAAAGAATCCAAGAAACAGCTCAGCCTCAGCCTAAGCCACTGCCCATTTTTCTCCATATTGGCAAACATATTGGGGCTTCTGCCTTGGACACACACACACACGCGCACGCACACACACACACCATCATCAACCACAGAAGAAGAAGAAAGTGTGTGTTTGTGTGCCGCTGCCTGCGCCTCTCCTCAATGCCTTCATGTTTCATGTCAGAGCGATGGTTACCCAACCTGGGGCTGATGAACTACGTATTTAAAAGACTTAATCAACTGCCAACCAGAAAGACCTTGTTGGACGCTGTCTACAGGGACTAATACATAGCATACCTGTACAGCACAGGAGCTGTACAGAAACTCTGGACATACTTGGGATCAAATGGAATGGATGCTGTGGAAGTACATGGGAAATTCTGATGTATAGGTTGAAAAAGTTGTATTACATTTGCCAACACAGTAAATTGTCTGTTTAGTGGTAAACACATTTTATTACGACATACAGTACATTACTAAATATAATAGACTACTATTATTATATTTTATTATATTATGTAAATTGAATTGCGTTTACAATTTTTACATTCCATAGCAATAATGAGTTACATTTAACAACAATATTATGCTATTATGATAATAAATATAATATATTATTATTATTGACGTTCATACTGATAAGGAAAAGATGAGGAGGATGTTAATAATGGGTGTATTTTTAAATGGTGAGTTATAACACAGTGTACTACGTTTTACTACATTGTGTTACAGCATGTGTACCATCATTGTCATTCACAATTCGTCCTCATTATAACTATAGCCATGAAGACCACTGAGGAAAAAGAGACGTTCATGTTATTTTTATCAGTATTAGAAGAGTATTTTTTTAATGAAATGGTGTGCATTGTTATGTAAGTGTACATTTGGAATTTCACATCTTGTATGTGATGTCTGTGATGTCTACCACCTTTTTCTTCAACTTATTTTGCTAAATTGGGCAAAATGTCATATTCTTGAAATAGCAGGGGATCAAATATATTATCTATGCGAGGGAAGATGTACAGTGAATTTGATAAATGACCTCATGCCATTGTACTCATCCCTGTACTGTTGGATGTGCAGCAAGTCATCTCTATCACAGTATAATATACATTCATATCTTTAAATATTCTGTTTTGGAGATGAGGTGAGCAGGATATTTTCCTCAGCTCTCTATGATGTCTTCCTCAAGCGTTAATGATGTTGTGTGTAGAGTCCAGTTATATATACCGGCTGCTTCCTGACTTGTTTTGGTGTTGAGACTGAGTCTGTATTACCTGTCGAATGCTGCATGCTGGGTATGAAGTTAGGCTACCAAATAGGGAGAAAACCACATTGTTTAATCCCACATCTGACAGAAAGAAGAATTCACGAATAGGTGTTGTGATACTTGTCACACATTCACAATGTTTATGTTCACAAATATAATATCACATCACAATGTTTTATGTATTTATTTCATAGATATGTATTGCTTCACATTATTATTATTATGATTATTATTGCACAGAAGACAACAGAAAGTGAATTAAGTGTCAGCAGGAGATGAATAAAATATTGATGAAGCTGGTGAAATATGGATTGTGCTTTATTATGACAGCAGAATATGGTGGATACTGCTGCTGTTGTTGAGTTCACTGGACTAACCCTAACCCTAACCCTGGACTTCTTATTGTGAATAGGTCCAGACTGGGAGCTGATCCATCCTACATGTCTTCTCTCTCTGTATCCTGGGAATCTCAGTTAGTAAGAGTAAGATCTGATGTTGAGGATTTTTTGTTTTCTCTGCCCTGTTCTTTCATATCTTCCTGGTAGCCAGGAAATGGAAGGCTGTGTTTAAGCCATGTCAGGCTAGCAGGGGAATAGTGAGATCTGTCCTCCAGATACAGTGTCTCACTGCTGGGAAACACACAGGTGAGTTGCCTGCCTCTTGTAGCCGACCTATATTATAACCTCAGCTGAACGTTTTAACATTTTACCATGGGGTACAAAGTGATTTGACATACCGTGCAGGTGTGTGCGTTTGACTCCTGCATGTGTGTGTGTGTGTGCATGCGTGAGTCGTGTGTCTGCGCATGTGTGCGTACGTGCAAGTGTGCATGTGTTTGTGCATGAGTGTGAGTGCATGTGTGTGTGGGATGTACTCTACAGTGAATCCATCATAGCCTGTTCATAAGACTCACCGCCCTAGCATGTGATAAGGCTCTGGCAGGTAGTAGAGTTTATTTAAGATCACAGGCGGAGAGAGAGCGAGAGAGAGGACTAATATTTTCTCGAAGACACAGAGGAGCGGAGAATAAACTATCGAACACCTGTGGATAAAGGTCACACCACACACACACACCACTAAGTGACTGTCTTCCTCTCAACACTGCTTTTTTAACAACTTACTCTCTCTCTCTCTCTCTGTTGGTCTCTCTTCCTCTCCCCTTCGCTAACCTGCGTGACTTTCCATTTATTTCCTCCTCCCTGGCGGTGGAAGGTCATTGCGTACACTTTCCGAGCTGAGAGAGCTTAGCTCCATTCTCTGGCTGCATCGAGCCCTTCTCTCGTTCCCCATGGTGTTCCTTCCTCCACACCCTTCCTGTCTCTCACTCCACACTCTCTAAACAAAAAAGTGGTCGGCCTGTACCCATACCTTTCCACAACGATTGTCACTGAAAAGGGTCGGTGGCGGGGAATGTCGCTCTCAATAAGTCTCTTTCACATTGTTTAATAACTGATCACTTTTAATTATGACTTCCAGACTGGTTTTCATAATGTGCACCAGTCTGGGGACTGTTGATACAGTGAATAAACAAGAGGGGGTCAAAACATGATTCATTTGATGTTGCTTGATATTGATTGGTTTGCTGATTCATATTATTATAATAATAATAATTATTATTATTATTAAGCCTATGCTTAAATTATCCTGATGTGCCATGTCTGTATTCCAAAATATCCTTTTACAAGTAAACTATATTAATTTTGTATATTTTTTTAAATCCCTCTGTGTGTGTAGTGTGTGTGGTCATAGAAGGTTTTGGCTGGGTCCGTGTGTCTGGCCCACCTACTGCCCCTCAGAGGCCAGTCTCCGCTACTACAACTCATTCAAACATCACCAAACTGTTGTACACCGGACACCGGGCAGGGTAGTCTATCCAAGCCAGGGACGATATGTTGCACAGCCTAACCTGTAGGCATCCTTGAGCAAGACACCCTAACCCCATACCTGCTCCTTGACATAGGCCTAATTAAAGTAAATGCAAAGAATAAGTAAGTAGGCCTATCGTCAACAGTGCACTCTTTCACCGCTACCATGGCAACCAGGGGTGCCGCACCTGCATTTGGTTTCATTAATGAGTTTCACTAAACCGAGCGGAGCAAGGTCGGGGTCTACTGCATCATGTGTGGCAAATTTGTGTGTAAGGACCACATCAAACCGTGCTGCGTGGAATGCTTTGGACATTAAAATGTCTCACAAACACACACTTAATTTAGGAGTTCCCTAGAGTTCAGACTGAAAATGTCTTATTTTTTTCTGTTGCATTGTTGCAAGTTGTCCCTAAATGGGGACAGTTTTGTTAAATGTATTTGTTTTATTTTTAAAAATATTCAATCCTGTTCTTCAAAGTGATGTTGTATTTATGCTTTATTTCTAGACAAAATAAGGTAATATGCTATTAGAAGCTATACACATTTTGAAGGGTAATAGGAAACTATATAAGTTAGTCGCAGGTCAGATTCTCAAAATCAAAATCCATCCATCCATTTTCAAGCCGCTTATCCGAGTCCAGGTCGTGGAGGCAGCAGGCTCAGCAGAGAGACCTGGGTCTTCCCTGGGACCTCCTCCCAGCTCGATGTGCCCGGAATACCTCCACAGGGAGGCGTCCGGGTGGCATCTTAACCAGTTGCCGAACCACCTCAACTGTCCCCTCTACGCGAAGTCCCCCCCCGGATATCCGAGCTCCTCACCCTATCCCTAAGGGTGAGTCCAGATATCCTACGGAGGACATTTTGGCCGCTTGTACTCACGATGTTGTCTTTTTGGTCACTACCCAAAGCTTGTGGCCATAGGTGAGGGTTGCTACTTCAGGCTCAGCTCCCTCACCATGACAGTCTGGTACAACACCCGCAAAACTGCACTCACTACACCGATTCACCTGTCAATCTCCCGTTCCATTTTACCCTCACTCGTGAACAAGACCCCGAGATACTTAAAACTCCTTCACTTGGGGCAGAGACTCACTCCCCACCCGGAAGGGACAATCCATGCATTTAGTATATTAAACCTATTTAAATTATTGTATTTTTTTAATGAAAATTAGTGATGTCATCACAAAAGATGGCATTTGAAGGGTTAAAATTCAGAAATTAATTGAATATTTGGTTGTTATGATCAGGACTGAAGCTGATTAGAAGATTTATTTTAAAAAAAGTGGAAAATAATGTTAACATAGTATTTTATGGCAGTTTTTGAAAAGGATATTTTTGTCCTAATGGTAAGTGTGATTTTATTTGTATTTTTTTATGCACAAGGTGCAATATGCTACATTTTACAAATGTACTCTAAAAGACTGTCATGTAGACGCTAACTTCACTACAGGGATCTAGGTTAATCGCTCCAACTCTGCAGCAGTAGAGAAATCTCATGTTGGGTGGGTGGGGTTTGGAGAAAGTAGGGAGGAGAGGGAGGGTTGAGGCGCAAATCTTGCATAGTGTACATTTAAATTAAACCTGTGATATTTGAATTTAGTCTAAATGATTATTTTCTAAATGTTTGTATTTCATTAACGTAGGCTACTTGGTTCACATGTTTGCCTTATATTCTGCCAATCCCCTCGCTCCTTTTTCTGCTTTCTGGAGACTAAACCAAATGTATACTTAAATATATAGGTTAGTTAGGCCAACAGTAAATCGAATATGTTCACTTTGCATGAAACAAAATAAATTAAAATATGGTTAATGTATACAAAATAACCACAAATAGAATAGAATAGAATAGAATACAAAATAAAGTTACAAACATTACAGTATCTGTATTTACAATAGCCATATTACAATAATAGGCCTGGGATAGTAAAGTACAGTAGTAGTGCAGTGCAAATGTAGTTTACACTGAAAGAATAATTGGAAAGTTAAATGGAGTTTCTATAGGAAGCTGTTGTCACCCACTCTAAGGGGCACAATACAAGGGAGGAAGTGAAAAGAAAAAACACTGCAACAACAGTGCTGTCATTGACCAGTAGGATTCCCCATGTTTACTAAATACCTGTGTGTGTGTGTGTGTGTGTGTGTATGTGTGTGTATAAAACGGAAATCTGATGTCCCCAATTTGCTGTGTGACCACAAAGGGCCCTTGCCACTTAGAGAGCAATTTCGAGCTGGACGTAGGGAGCAATACAAGAACTTAATCTCCGAATTGCCTAAGCCGAGTCCCTCTATTGGACAGGCGCTGCTGACGTTGCTAGGCCTGAAATTCTCCCGTGAAATCTGATCCATTGCCTGGAGTTTTGATCACAGGTACATAGCAACATACCGAATCTCGTTTTTACAGGTGCTTGGGCCTTCCTCCCAGTTTTCCTTAACAAGGTCCAAGATACTTGAATATCTAGATGATGGTCCCATGCATACGATCACATGCACCTTTTTTAAAATAAGGCTGATGCAAGTTTACGTTTAAGGAATAAAATAAACTACAAAATGTATAGTGAAAAATAGACCAAACAAAGAATCTAACTTTATTGTTTGAAGAGTGCAGACCAGCCAACCAGCGGCCCGGCGGCAACACCACCGGCTCACACCACAGCAACCAGCCGGCCGCCGGCCCGGGGGCAGACCAGCGGCCCAACGGCAGACCAGCACTTCCTCTCACAGCCTGGTGGTGAACCAGCCAACCAGTGGCCCGGCAGTGCTGCTGACGGCTTTCAACATCTCTGGAAAAACCCTGCACTCCATCTTGAAGCTACCGAGAAATTTGAGGCTGCCGTATCAAGGACTTGGAAATGCACTGGACGAACTGAGAGCAGCGCTGTCCAATGCAGAGATTTTGATTATCAACGAGATATCCATGGTCTCTAAGGAGCTCTTTGCTTATGTCCACTGGAGATTCCAGCAAATCAAAGGCAACAAGACACCATTTGGAGGGATGTCTGTCCTTGCAGTTGGAGACTTCTACCAGCTGCCACCCATTGGTAAAGCCAAGCAGCTGTGTTTGTGAGGACGACTTGCTTGACCTCTGGAAAGATTTCCAGATGGTCAATGTAACCCGGTGGTTAATTATAGGCCTTATAGTTATATTATATTGCACTACTTTGCCTTATAGTTACATTATATTGCACTACTTTATTGAGAGGTTGTTTTATTATTTTACTTACCTTTGATATATGATTATACGATTCATGCGTGAGATGAAATGTAAATGTAATATGTGGTGTGGAGGGGGGCGTGGCTCGGCATCGGGAGGTAAAACAGGGGGGCGGGGCGGCTACCCCGGGCCGAACGCGAGGTCTTCGAGGCGTACCTCGAGGTCTTCGAGGTGTACCTCGAGGTCTTCCTCGAGGTCTTCGAGGCCACTGCCGAGGCGTGCGGGTGGCCCCTCGGCCAGTGGGGGCTCCGGCTGTTGCCGCTGCTGGCCGGGGACGCCCTCAAGGTCGCCGCAGCGGTGGGCCCTTCCCCCGATGAGGATGGGAGATACCGCATCCCGGGAAGGTTGCAGGGGCGTATACGCCAGGCTCTGCTGGATTCGGGGAGCGCTCAAACCCTAATCCAACAAAGCCTGGTTCGGCCGGGGGTGTTGTTGGAGGCGTCGTGGGTGAAGGTGGCATGTGTGCATGGGGATGTGCACACGTATCCTCTGGTGGTGCTTGAAATTCGGTTCCAGGGAAAAAAGCATAGAGCAGACATGGGCAAACTACGGCCCACGGGCCACATACACATTAGGGGTGCGTTCCCCGAATGTACCTTAGCGCTAAGTGTGTCGTGAAATCGCTCTTGAAGTATCCCTTGAGTTCCCGAGCTGTTTCCCGAATGTACCTCAGCGCCAAGTGCGTCGTGAACGGCACGGATTTTCACGAGTGGTCCGGACCACTCGTGAAACTCTCTTTTGGAGATAATATGGACATAATAAGAATGTTATCGCTTCCTGCCTATTCCCATCATGATGGAAATAATTATATTACACCGAAATATAAAAAAAGATATAAAATTAGTTTATTTTTTTTTAATGTTTATTTGTATGTAGGAGCTAACTGAGGAAATGGCTTATCTGACTGTGTTTAGGGTACCGTAGCTTGGACCGTAGCTTGATATTAGTATGAATGGACATAATGAATTGAGGCCGGCTGGAAATTAATCAAGGGGGCGGCACCCGCTAAGCCTATAACAAG
>OMKN01056439.1:0-16195 GCA_900302345.1 Melanonus zugmayeri | reverse complement strand
TAGCCCTCAGTCAGATATTCCCCACCTCATCCCGTCGACACCATTTCCCCACGAACACACTGCTAAAGGCTCATCGCTACCGACAAGGTATTAGTGACTCGGATAGGGACAGATGTCCGTGTCAGACCCAATATATTACAACCTGGGAACTGGCACACAAGGTCATATTTTATACATTTAAATACCTGTCAAGCAACACTGACTTACCGGGCTCAGACTTCTTCTTCAGGGCCTTTTTCTTGGACTCCTGTGCTTTTGCTGGGGCCACGGTGGCATTCTTCTGAGAGCCCACAGGGGGCACCGCCATCACTGGGACCTCCTTGGTCACCGCCTCCAGCATGGGCAGGGCAGACTTGGTTGCCGGGGCGGATTTGGTGGTGAGCTGAGCGGGCTTGGATTGGGTTGGGGCAGATTTATTTGGGACTGCCGTCGGCTTGACTGGAGCAGAAGCAGGGGCCGGCTTGGCGGAGGTAGAAGCAGGGGCCGGTTTGGCTGGAGCAGAAGCAGGGGCCGGTTTGGCTGGAGCAGAAGCAGGGGCCGGCTTGGCTGGGGCAGACTTGGCTTGAGCGGAGGCTGATTTTGCCGGGGCAGTGGCAGCAGTAGATTTGGCCTGTGAGGGAGCAGATTTGGTCTGGGCCGGGGCAGATTTGGCCTGGGTGGGTGTAGGCTTGGCAGGTTCAGGAGCAGCAGAGGTGGCTGGTGCTGCCTGGGTGGGGGCAGGCTCTACTTTGGCTACCTTTTTCTTCTTCTTGTCCTTAGGCGAGGGCTCGGCCAGGGCGGGGGTGGGGGCAGCAGCCTTGAGCTGGACATCTGCAGGCACTTGGGCTGGGGCTTTAGGTTCGGGAGCAGGAGCGGCAGTCACAAGAGGGACAGGAACCGGCTCTGGGTCGGCCTCAGGGGTCTCTGTGTCCTCCTCTGGCTCGGGGATCTTCCCGTTGGGTTTTTCATCCTTTTTCTTTGTTTTGGTCTTCTTCTCAGATGCCTTGTCCTTCTTCTTCTTGTCTGTGCGAGAGGGCTGAATCTTGCCTAGTTCTCTCCGCTGCTTGGCCAGTGCCTCCTCATAGGAGGTCTCCTTCATGGAGAAAGTGGAGACCAGTACTATGCCTATGGCAGAGATCACCATGAATCCACCAAACACAATGATCCCAAGGGTCTGGGGGTCGTAGATATCCATGCTTCAGATGTAATTATCCTGTCAACAGAAACGTACTGTTAAAATGACAAGGCTAAAGTGTAACATTGAAAATGTAGGACACAAAACTTTTTGCCTGATGCCGAAAAGAACAATGGGCAAAGAATGTAAAATATCAAAAGAAAAACGTGACCACAGGTTTAAAAGGTTTAAAGGAAGTTAGCTTATGTAAACAGCAGATCTTCCAAGAAGGAAATACGTTCTCCTACCGAGCTGAAACGAAACCAACTGTGCAATGAAAACGACGAGCAGTTGATAGCGCATGATTACACCATGAAAAAAAAGAAAAAGTCAGGGACAGTTGAGCGGAGCCAAATAGTAGTTCAGCTCACTGGCCTCAAGAGGCCGCTGTTACGCTTGTCCCGCGAGTAAAGAACACGTATGGGAACAGAAAGATCCTTCCCACCATTCCCTAGTCTCATGTACTTTCCTTCCGTTTTTTCTAAGTAGAGGAGACGGGCTGATGGTGACATTTGTCTTTTTTGCATGAGTACATAAGCTTGGGGGACTTGTCACGCATATAAATAAACAAAAACATGAATGGCAGCATTTCAGTATGTCATTTTTAATTCAGCCATGTTATTGTTGATATAGTACAAACAAAAGGCACTTCCATCATTGTTTAGCTACAATTAAACCACAACCAAAGAAAACCAAAAATAGAAACCATAGGAAAGATGTTGGATGTGTCACAGTTGTAGTGAACCTTTAAGAGGTTCATAATCAGTCTAGATTTTTGAATCAAAATGTTACAAAAAAAAATGAAATCTTATAATCTAAACCATAAGTGTGACAGGCTTGAAATGAATAAGCTATTGTTAGGACTACAACTGAAAAAACAAACATTTAAAAACACTTCCACAAAATCAAAGTGATTCAGTCAACGTCTGGACCTCCAGGGGGTGTAAAATGGCTGAGTCTACGTTTGTTATATAATGGTCAATAGGTCTACTCATTCATATGTACATTCATCAGTTAATCACTGGAACCATGGGGAACCCATTTGTTATTATGGTCCGTTTTAAAGTCCACGTGGATTTAGAGATGCATTAAAGATCATTAGATTCATCCACAATATATTTTTCTTCTCTCATCCTCCAACATTTGGCAAGACACACTCTGTAAAACTTAATTATAACACGATGGCATACAATCCAACGGGTTAAACACACGATAACACGATAGAAGGGAGGTTTTACTTAGCAGGGTTATTCAAATGTAGAGAGACGTGGAGAGAAATATTCTCATTATGCAAACATCTGACCATAAAGCCTCAGTGGCTAACACCAACTTCTTTCAATGGACTGGGTCGTCATCACCACGCACACAACGGGACAAAGTGCTAGCTGCTAATCCCATTACACTACAAAACAGTGACATCTCATAACCAAGATATTTCTAACTTTTTTTTGCCTTTTAATAACTAGCTTGGGAGTTAGCAGGAGATGGCTTAGCAAGCTAGCTTCTGTTAGCTAACTCTTTTTTTTTTTTTTTTTAAAGAAAATCCCTAATTTCCACACTTACCTCTCCGAGGAAGCGGCTACGCGTTTTGCTTTGGGATGAATGAAAATGGGATAGGAAATGGGATAGGAAACTTATAGGATTTTTTTCTTAAATAGTTGTGATGTTCCGCTGACTCCTTATCTTGCTAACTTGCTTCTCTCCTGTGCTCTGCTTCAGTCCAGTTGGGATTCTGTGCGCTGTGAAGTCGTGGCACTTTGAGCTGGCTAGACGTGTTGGCCCCGTGCCCTACATAGCTACCATCATGCCACAAAGCACCCGATTGGCCGGAGTGGGCCGCGTCACTAAATGATGCTGCCGGGAGTTGTAGTCCCGATGTCGGTCAAACTCAATCTGGAAAATGCTTCTGTTGTTAATACATTATTATAAATTATTAATAAAATCCAGAGACACAAATAGACAGTTGAAACGGTAGGTAGGTAGGCAGGCAGGCAGGTAGGTAGGCAGGTAGGTAGGCAGGCAGGTAGGTAGGTAGGAAGGTAGGTAGGTAGGCAGGAAGGTAGGTAGGTAGGCAGGTTGGTAGGTAGACAGGCAGGTAGGTAGGCAGGTAGGTAGTAGGGATAGGTGGGTAGATAGGTAAAGAGGTCATGTATTCAAGTTATCATACCCAGCCACACCTAAGCACATTTAAAGTGTCAAATCACCTGCAGCTCCAGGATAACATTGTTAGCAAGTAGGTTTAGTCAGCTTAAACATAATTAAAATTGTGTCCTTTCTTAATTTGATGGATCTCTTCATTAGTCTGAAATGATGCATGTTGCTATTAAACCACTTGGAATCCTTATTCACAAAATAATTCACAATAGCAATACATTTCCATTGTTATTCATATTTTCTAACCAATGGTGCATCTGGTTCTACTGATGCCCTCAATTATATATTAATTGATTCATTACACATTAGAAAACCCTAGAAATAACTGAATAAAACAAATATTCAGGTGACCAGAGGCCTAAGTAAATTAAAGAAAATAACAAGAGACAATGTAAGCTACTTGTATATGGAAAATACTTGGAAACATAACATTTTTAATAGAAGAAAACACTGAAAACAATCATATTGCTCTCAGATGTTACAACAAAGAAATTACATAAATAAACTAAAACCTGCAGTGGTGAATGGATGGTTTGTGGTAACAAAGAAATATAGTAAAGTACAGCCATATATAATAGAATACAATCAGACAAAACGTTTCACTGTAAACGTGAATGCTAGACGGACAGTTGATTTCATTTTCATAATGTGTGCTTCTCTGAATTTCCCCTGTGGTGTAAGGTACCTATGATTTACCTATTGAATCTTGAATCTTATATATAAAGCATTTTTTCTTCACAGGGATACACTCTAACCTACCTTGTAGCTCAATTACAGAAGGCAAGATATGGTGTATCTGGTGGCATGTGTGATGTGGCGCACTCTCATTGGTTTAAAATCTGGAAGGTCAACGCGACAGTACAACAGGAGATGTCAATATTGACAAACCCCACAAATGTGTACTGTTAAACTTTGGATCCGTATCTTTCTAGACTTTCTACCTGCACCAAATAATTAAATGTTCCCAGATTGTGGATAGAACCAGTTAAATATGTGCTATAGATTGACCTATGGATGGCGCATATAGTGTAGCTGGAGTCAATTCCTCAAAACCTCAAACAGTCAAGCTTAGCTGACAGAATTCACCGTGGACACTAGTATTTGTTTAGGATTGGTTGCTGAGGGCTGCCAACTTAAGAATATGTTGGATTCATTTTGGTGGTGGATTCCCAAGAGCATTTTGGTATTTCCTCCAAGCCTACAGTTTAATAAACCAGATTGTCTCATCCCTGGAAACTTTGACGAATTGATTTAACATTTGGTGGACTTAACATACATAAAGTCACATGATGTATAGAACAATTAAATATTGTTTCATTTGTATTAGAAGTGGCAGCACCACCTTGTGGTGTGGAGTTAATTTATGATTCTACTTTCAAGATAGAAATAGTGCTATATAAGAAACAAAGATAGGGATGATCAGGCCTCACCAGCACTGGACAGATACATGCTTGGCCCCTAAAAATACTATACATCCCAGGATAGTCAGGGGTTGAAAACAAGATGCACTTCACCAAGCAAAAAAAAAAAAATACAGATTGATAGAGAGCAGATATGGGAAAAGTAGTAGTTTATTTAAAGCCATAATTACAAACATATAAAATGGCCTATATGAAATCTGTATGTAGTCATCATCACTGCTGGAATCCATTAGAAATACATTCATTATCAAAATTCATCCAAAACCATTTGAACACATGGTGATTTATAGATTGTTGCACATGGTATATAAATGCACATGGTATATGTATACAAATATATAATGGCAGAAATGAGGTGCAGAAGTACTTACTCGTTGCTGGTGAATGCAGATTAAACATAGGAAAATAAACCAACAAAATACAATTTGTTTGCTCTGAAGGTCAGAGCAAAGGTCAGTTGTTCTTTGCTGACCTATGCATATTGCTGCTGGACTGTGGTAAAGGCCATCATCTAGCACACAATGGGTAATGGCCCTAGATATGCAGTAAGCTGTATCAGTCCAGCGTTTCTGGTATTGTCTCATTATGTGGCATCTGCACTGAGTCATGACTAAGAGGAATGCAAGGACAAACCCAAGTGTCCATTCCTGAGGCACAGTGCAGCTATTTTTGAACACAAGAGGATCACTCTTTTTCTTCCAAATTCAAAGAGCACTTCACTAGTGGTTTAGAGAACCGGCCTCATTGTACACTTATCTCAATGTTCAAGAATGCAGAAAACGAGGACATTTTTTTTCTCCAGGCTCTTGTTTCTCTCCTGCTACTTGCAGTTCAGAAGTCAACCACGTGTAAACTGGTTGATTTCAAAAAGGCCTGAGCTCAAATATGTGTACAAGTAAAAAAAACAAAAAAAAACAGGTATGGCTGTGAATTGAAAAAGAAATCTTTGTACCCACAAAGCATTTCTTCTCATTCAAGGGTATTTCTGAAATGTTAGTCTATAAACTACACTACTGTGCCCAAGTGTGTTTAAGGAAGAATAGAAAAGGTTAGAATTTAAAGCCGTGGTGTAAGCAAGAAATTATCAAAAAGCTAGGCAAAATTAATCATTGGCATAAACCCTAAAAAACCCCACAAAAAACAAGAATTTACATTATTAAAACAAACAGACCAAAATAAACCCCTCTCGTCACTAGGCATGATGCCAAACCAATCTGGAAGACCATAAGGAAGACCATATAGGAAAATCAAATAGGCAATCACACAAAGTGGGAATTCCATGGATTGTGCTGGGAATAGGGCCAGGGAAAAAAATATCTGTAAACATGGAGACTTACATACTGCAAACAAGACACTTTTGCATTTGTGCAGGTTTACACACTGCATTCAACCCCTGGGGGTGGGGTGCACGTGGGTTAGGAACAGCGGTTCAAGAGCAAGAAAAAGGACCAAGTGAGGTCAGGATTCCCTTCGCCAAGTCCTTGGGTGTAGTGATGGTGGGACAGGAATGCCGGCACACTAGTGGGTCTTCAGCAGGTCGATACATCCCTGCAACAGAGCCACGTTGTTCTGTGGACGGGAGAAAAAAGCGATGCAATTCTATACTCTTATTTTACGGTTAACAAATGCTAAAATCTCAGTGGGTTCCAGACTATTTTCCCATCTCACGGAAAGTTTACATTTAACGCTCATTTCATGTTATTGCATTAGATCTATCAAATACACATCATTATATTGTTAATAGCATTACCCATTACCTTAGCGTGCTTAATCTCAAGCTCAGCCATCTCGATGAGGTTCTTCCTGAAGGCCACCACACGCCTGCCCTTGAAACTGGTGAGCTCTGTAACCAACAAGTCAGCTAGTTAAACACGCAACAAACACATGTAATTGCATGCAGTGGCCAATACTGTTGCATGTGTAATAGTCGACACAAAGCTAGGTGTGTAAAGACTACATGTGTGTTACAAGTGTACACACACACACACACACACACACACACCTCTCTTTCCAGACTCTGAGAGCTTGTCAAATTTCTGCAGGCATTGCTGTTGCTGCTCCTCAGCCTGGGGAATGTCTCTGCTCTTTAACCTGGCCTTATCCAAAGCCTTGTTAGAGTTCTCATAGTCAGCCAGGGCCCGGGCTCGCCGGTACAAAAGGTCCTGAAGGGCATGCAAATTAACATAATTAATGTATGGAATGCATCAGACTTCATCAATGTGATGCACCAAATGTGAAAGGTTGCGTATTACACATTGCATATCTAGTTGACTTCGAACGCCATCATGACATTGCGATTGACATATGGTCTCCATAAGGGAAGCGAGTCTCACCTTGGCGGCCTGGATGTCCCTCATGTAGTACCTGAGGAGCTCTGTGAGCTTCAGCTCCTGGTCAGATGCCACGCGACCCTCCACTTTCTGCAGAACACGACACAGGGACCAAGCTAAATGTATGATTTTTTTAATGGGCAGTTGCCCAGAAACTTTTTGATTGCAGCCGTGAATTGTAATTAGAAGGTGGAGGCGTTTTTTTTTACCCTAAGCTTCTCAAACAGGTCTGCCAACTTCTCCATGTGTCTGCAGAAAACGTACAAGGTTGAATTAGTTGTGGAAAACATACAAGGTTGAATTAGTTCTTGTTAAAGTAACCATAGTCTTGGACATGACCAACCAATCCATAGCTTCAAGAGTCATCAAACATTATAATCAAAGGTTGCCATCAAAAAGCCAAAATGTCTTCCAGTAGGCTCAATTCAGAAACTGAATGGCTTTCACTCCATATATCAAAGAATTTCATTTGACTAAAGGTTACCAAGACAGGAGTGATTGAGCCTATACAATCACATCTGATCTGCGTTTGATCATGCTAGCAGATCTCTGTTGTTAAAGCAGTGAGAACAAGTGTGCTGCAGTTTCATGCAAGTCTAATTATTATACAATGTATTTGTGGATGAAAGATAAACCATTAGCCATCTCCTTTGATCATTATTAATGATGGTCAACTGTTAGAAAGCTTGAGAGAAGATTATGAAAATAGCCTAATGAGGGCGCTACTGTTTCAGATTGTAGAGTTGTCTGGGTTACAAAATGGAGATTCAACAGTGTATGATGTATGATGGCAATGCTTTGCCAAAATAGCTGCCTCAATACAGAGCCAAAAGAAAATGGCATTAATAACTACATCAAAGTAACGAAGCTGTGGCTAACTAGATTAATACATTAATACATACAGTGATAGTTAAAAGATGCAAGAGTCTGTCTTTTGCTCTTAGGTCAGCTGTTGACTGGAAGAAGGTGTCTAATAAACTACATTTATTGTCAAAGGCAAACATTTTTGTCAATGTAGAGGAGCAAAGGCAAGCTTGAGGGTGTGGACGTGGTAATAATAAAAGTAATAAAATAATGTAGGACAAGGTTGTGTTTGACAGAGATCTTGTATTTTTCCACATGGTAACCTAGCTGTTACCATTTCAAAACATCTTGGGCCCTGCTCTGCCAACCAGACACCAGAAGGACCTGCAGATGGATGGGTCTGCAATCATATTCAAGAGTAGTGCTGACCACTTCCATCCCCACTGGTCACTACAAAATACCCTTTGTACCCAAATACCTTTATTAGTTGTCCTAAGACCAGTACCCATCTAGCTAACCAAGACTTTCAAATAACCATCTACCTACTAGATATCTAGGTGGTCTGATGTGAAATATTTTCTAAGAACTAAAGAGCTGCACTAAGAAACATTTACATGAATTTTGTGTTGACATGACAATGGCGTATTTGAACCAGTGATACACAAAATTATGCATCACTTACTTCTTAGCGGCTGTGCTATCGTCAGCAGATAGACTGCTCAGAGTTGCCGAGATGTGAATGTAATCATCAGCAACATCTACAATTAGAGAAGAAAATAAAATCATTCCAATGAAATATGGTCTCATTTGGTGATGGTAAACTAATATGAACTCAAAAGCATAACTCCTTCAATACTTTTGTGTGACCGAGTCATTTTCTCTGCTTTGATAGTGGAGTCTTTAATCTTGCTATAATAATCCAGCAAGAAAGTCTTCTCCTGCTCAAAGAAATCATCAACTTCCTGCAAAAAACCCCAAAAACAAATAAAAAAGAATTAAAAACAAAGGTATACTGTCAAAATAGAAACGTCACTAGGCAGTGATTCTGGAAAGCATGCTTGTGACTCAACTGCCCCCACCTTTATCCCAGAGATGATGACCTCATCGGCAGTCTTCACCATGTTCTTGAAGAAACCTCCAAACATTTCCTTGGCATTCTTCCTCCGCACAGTCAGCTAAAATGAACAAATGAAATCGATATTTGTATCACAATTGGATCATTGCACGTATATATCTGGTATCTGTTGGAAGGTCACATTGTATATTTTCACACATAGCATATCATGTTGGCAGTGCTATTGTGTCCAATGCTGTTGCAAGCACGGAAAGCTTTGCTCCTAGCTGGTATGCATTAACCTAGACAGTGAATGGGCCCAGAAAGGCATTAATGCTGATCTCAGCAGGATGTAGGCCGTGTATCACATGTCTTCTCCATTTCCCTGCTTCCTCTCCCTCCCACCTAACAGCAACAGAATAAAAACACACTCACGTCCTGGTCATATTCCAAGAAAATCTGGAAGTTTCTATCCTTGCTCAGAATAGGGTGAGATGACAGTCTTTGTAGGAAGACTTCGTGGACTTGGACAGTCTTTTTGAACACGGCTAGATATTCACTGAAAGAAGGGGGAAATTAAGCAAAGGACAGTCAAGATCAAACAAATAGGAACTGGATAGAACAGAGATGACAAGGGATGCCCGTGAGAAGGACTCACGCCTCTAGCTCCTGCTTCATCTTGGTGTACTCCTCCTTCGTCATTGTGGCTTCACCTTCTCCCAATTTGTGCATCTTCTCTCTTGGGCTCTCAAAGTCAGGTTTTGGTGGGGCTGGGGGGATCTGATAAGATTGAGATTTTAAAAAATGAACTGAAATGAAATGAAAAAAAAAAGACATTTCCATTACCTCCACATTATGTTCAACGTGTGTCTGAGTAGGTTTTATTGAAACTCACTATGAGCCCCGCGTAGTCCTCCGTCTCGACCAACGTGTCATGTAGCCAGATGAAGTCCTCGTGTTGTCTGGGAACTGAAAAATCAGGCTTCTGGAAAGAGCTTAACGTGGTCTGGGAAGAGAGAGGGTTGTTGTCCTTTAATGACATCTCTCGCACGTAATTAAAGTTAAGGAAATAAAAATGGTGTTTGTTTGGAGCAAAGTTTACCATACCTTAGTATGGACGGTAAACTTGACTTTGTCCCTTTCGCAAAGAGCATCAGGAATGTCAATAAGAAGAGAGGCATCGTTGTTTAGGTCCACTGACACAGAGCGTGTCTAAGAGGAGGACAGGAGAAGAATAGAGCACCGGTAAATGGTCATTGGTGGCTAGCAAGCTGTTCCATATATACAACATAGCATTGACATATTCTGGGGCTGTTGTCCTATAGGCATACCTTAAACAAAAATAAATCACATAATATGATAATGATAATCATTTCTTATCCACAAACATAAATTAAACGTTGGCAAACCATTGTGGAAAGTTGGTGGATAAAACAGTAACAAGGTTGTTACTATTCATGTTGATTTGACTTCCTTATGGACTTTTGCTTCAGGTTTTGGTACTAAAAGAAGTGTGTTAAGTGAAGTAGCCTACAAAAAAGGAAGTCAATTCAGTAGGGGTTAAATCACACGCAAATGCACACCTGCACGTTTCAACTCTCGGCACTTCCTCCCAGTTAGTCTTCCTATTCCAAAGCAATACACATAGCATCCAAATAATACATACAAATATCCAAATCACGCATTGTAAATGCACCTGGACAGAGCCCGGGTGAACTGAAGTGTGGAGACGGTTTGAATTTGCGTCCAGTTTTGGATGCAGTCGGTTGCAACACATAAAAGTGCAACGCAGTGTACATGCAGCCATGTGGTGGGGCATGTCGTGTTCAGAAACCACATTACAGCAGTTAAGTTACTTTGTTCTTTTGACCATCACTGCACGTCAACATCTTCCCTGCAGCTACAGGACCACACGTGAACGGCAGCCTTTGTTTTTTTGTTTTTTAATAGTGGATTAAAACACTCCCGTGTAACGTTACTAGTTAAAAAAAAAAAAGTAACTACAAAATGCACATTTCAGTGAGAGTCACTCGGTGTCTCTATATAAAACACTTGTCCGTGCTAGTGAGCTAAGATCACTTTGACGACTGGAGACCGTCTCTAACTGTTACTCGTATTTGTAAACGCCGTATTATGTATTACACACAACAACAAAAAGAGACGAAAATTACGAACGACACTGGCTAAACTAACGTTATCGATCGACATTAGTATTCACCAACTAAGCGAGGAAAAAACCGACCCATTTTCGCTAGAGATTGTACCCGTGTCACGTCAGGAGATAATAATAATTCAGAGATAATAATAATCAACCTTCTCTTTGTCGCTTTCCTCCAGGGCGGTCGTCATGATGAGGAGCACCGACAACAACAACAACTGAAGAATAAGTTGTTTTGAGTATAAAAAAAACAATGTCGAAGTAGGAGCTTCTCTAGCTTAGCCAGCCAGTTAGCTGACAGGCTGTCAGATGGGTTTTTTCTTTTTCTGATGACAGCGTAAATCCCGCCCAACAATAATATCTGCCAGGGGAAACTATTATCGGTTTACACCGTCTCACGCCGCTTTCACGTTTGTGTCGTGACGACTTAAACTCGATATATGCGTTTAACCCGTAGAATACCTTTTGCATATATAATGCATAGCTTATATTTACATCTTTTTGATGTATCTGTGTTGTTGTGCTTTATCGGCAAAGTATTCATTGATTTCCCCCGATAGATATAGAGCACACGAGCTCATTTAAATGTAACACCGCGATCTGGATTGTGGGTAAAAGTAGTAATGTAGTTTTATTTAGCACGTCCGCTGGTGTCGTTGCATGTTCACAACGCGGTGCCTACATTTCCCGGCTCTTGAAATGTGTGCAGTTGAAGAGGCGCGTCGTTTAGGAAATGTACTGGTGAAACACGGAGCGTTGTCTCCCAAAAATAATGTAACTTATCTAAAAGTCACTGAATATATGCATCTGCTGCTCACGGTATAAAATGTAGACTCAAACCGCAAGAATGTACGGTTACCAACTGCTGAGCTTTGGTAAGCGTTTGCCATCTATGCGACGAGTCCCTCAATATGTTTACCTTTCGCAGAATTTCTCCGCTTTCAATGTCAGCTTGTCTCCCAGAAGGAGCAGCCCGTACAGCGTAGTGGACACCGGGCGTTATTCTTCTCTTGTCAAATCCGTTGTCAAATCAAGGGTCAGTTCCCAAACTCCTGAGACACTCGAAGAGGAAAATGAACACATATACGGGCCTGTTGTCAAGTCGCAAACACAAGTTAAAAGACACGAGTCCAGAGAGCCTAAGCTGATTTGGCCACTGTTAAACTGTGACCAAACCAGAGCTGATGCTTTTGAGGGGACGTTCGGACCTCCGACTCGGATCTCACTAAAGCGGGGTCCAGGGCGACTTCATGTCCCAAGTGTTACTAGCATCCTCCAGAAGACATTATCGCCCGAGCAATTGTTCTATTTGGAGAGATGGAAGAAGAAGATGATTGCAGACCTGGGAGAGGAAGGTTTTAAAGAATACACTGAATGTAAGTTAATTTCCAGTAGGCCTACTTAACAAATGTAGTTTAAATGTGTGGGATCCTAAACATTTATGTGAACCTGATTATTTAAAATCCCTAATTTCCTTGTACTATTTTGCTTTTAGGTTTATTTAGACAAGGCAAGCTTTTCCATAATGCTGTGGAGGATATTCTCACTGCTGAGAAATCGGCAAAGGACACAGATCCTACAGATGTATCACCTGAAGGGAAAGGATTTGTGGATAGCATCTCTCACATACTGAAAGACGTCGGTGGAGTGACGGCAATCGAAAGCACTGTACAGCATCGGGCCCTGAATTATCTGGGCATTGTGGATTGTGTGGCCCGCTACAGGTAAATGTTATATTTCAAAGACTGGAGAGTATTTGTTTTTGCCTAAATGTATGGAGACTTTTTATTTTTTATTTGCTGGTTTCATCTTTAGGGGTGTACTGTGTGTGATTGAATGGAAGACATCAGAGAGACCCAAGCCATATCTCAGCAACACATATGATAACCCTCTTCAGGTGGCAGCTTATGCTGGGGCTTTGAATAACGATGACAACTACAATTACCAGGTATTTTCATTTCTGTAATTAAGTGTTACTATACAAATCTTTTCTTGTTTTGCTAAAAATATGTTCACTTTCCTAAACTGGCCCAATTGTTTGTCCTCCAACAGGTTGAACATGGACTTATTGTTGTGGCCTACAAGGATGGCTCTCCTGCACACGTTCATCAGCTGGACTCAAAACAGCTTTTGAAATTCTGGCACAAGTGGTTGCTTCGCCTCGAGGACTTTGTGGAGCAGAAGTGAATGAGGTCAACGTTTTAGATTTCACTTGACTAACCACATGGCTATTTGTTTATGTGATGAAAAGTTATGTATATCATGATGAGTCTATTCTGAGAGATGTCTTTTATTCATGAGCATATTTTTTATATATCTTTGTCAATATTACAAGTGTATGAATCAAATGTTTACAATGTCTGAGAGTTTTAAAGCTGAAACTGGAATATTTGAATAACATTTAATGTCAGTTTATGCCATTTTAGCTTTTGTATTGTATGTATACAAGGTGCATACAATGTGACAACATTGACATGAAATGTTATTTAGTGGAGTATGTCTTCCTCTACAGCTGATGTGGACAGGACCCTCATGCCTTCAATTTCAACTACTGATTTAATTAACATTTTACTTCCCACTTAATTTCATTTTGCTGTTCAGCAGCAGTCTTTTGAGAAACAGACAAACACAATGGATGATGAATTTCAAATGATTAATGGTTATCAGAGACAACAGGACAAAGAGAACAATGTAAAACATGTGGTCCATTCCAGAGCAGACTGCTTTTGGGTGTAAATGTACAGAGCCCTTGACAATCCAACCTTGATGAATGCATTTCTTTGTGAAATGTTAACCCAGACATTGATGGTTGTTTTAGAAACTCAAATAGTTAATCTATATATATGATTGGAGTGATTCGTCAAGCAAAGCTTAAACAGAAAAAGAACAGACGGCAGTATATGATTTCCATAAATTGGTAACCGAATGCAAAGAAATTCCGACTTTGTTCCCAAGAATAAAGTACAAAATAAAAATCCTCAGACATTAGATTGAGACCAGCTAGCCCTGTATGACGGCTCTTCAATAAAGCCCAGGTTTTTGAAGAGCCGGTAGGACACCATGTTCTCCTCCTCAATAAAGCAGTACACTGGAAAGCCCTGGGCGTGGAGTTTCCGGGCCATGCAGCTCACCACGGCTTTGGCGTAGCCCTTCCCTCTGTGTGCTGGTAGCGTGTAAAGTATGCCCATGGCACAGTAATCATAAACTAGAATCCAGGAAATGGGTTGACCATGGTCATCGACGATGCAACATGAGGGAAAGTTGCCAATGAGCTTTTTAATGGTTCTGTGTCCTTGCTCATCCCCTCCAAACTTCCACATTGTGTTGACTAACTCAACATGGGAGTTGTTCAAAGATGACACCCTTAAGTCAACCTCACTGTCAAATTTGAAGAAAGAGGAGAAAACGTATTCAATAGTTTTTTTGGGGGGTCAACTATTTTGGTGACCAATTTAATCAGAAACTGAAATTGAGTAACTTTTCTCCCAATGGTTTTGATACAGATATAGAGCCTACCTGTGTTCTGATGAGAGTAGGGAATCACAGTCTGGCAAATGTAAGAGATGTACCCGCACGTTGCATCTGAAGCTGGTGCCTCTTTTAGAGGATACTTCTTTCAACAGTGGAGTGTAGGACATGTCAAATCCTGTAGGAGAAAGAAAGCTGACGTAGCTGTGCTACGATTGGGTCTGGACTCATAAAAGCCAGAGATGGACAAAGTAGACTGTACATTTGGTCAACAATTTCCTGTCTTGGATTCATAAAGTAGCCTACATCTTATCCTAATTTGAATGGAAGTTGTTTTTGCCATCCATTATATTATATATATTATATTTAGTTGTTTTAGATGCATGTCATTATTGAGCAGGTGAGGCCCATGATCAGTTTTCAAAAATAAGCTTAAATTGGCCCAGAAGTCTATCCAAAGTTGTCAAATTTGTGAATATAACGGTGTATACCGTAATTGTGCTACTGCTTTACTTATTTTGTAATATTATTTATATTCCTCTACATACTTTTTGTAGCTTCATCATAACACCTGGTAAAATACTCTGACTACTGTTTTTTCTTTCGTGTGTTGTTCTGTGTGGTTCACCTTCAGTTGAAAGTAAAGAAAAGTCAAAAGAAAGATAGGCCATATCTTTACAGACATCTTTCAATTGTCTCACCTGCAAACACGAAACAGACCCTCCAGTCAACGATGTCATCTCCTGTTAACATAGTCGATAAAACCTGCTCATCTGTGCAGAAAAATGACACTGAGTTCTCATCCTCTGGATCGCTCTTGTTCTAGAAAAGAGAACCCCAGTGAACAGGCATATACAGTGGATATAAAAAGTATACACACCCCTGTTAAAATGCCAGGTTTTTGTGATTTAAAAAAATGAGACCAAGACAAATCATTTGAGAACTTTTTCCACCTTTAATGTGACATATATAACCTGTACAACTCAATCAAAAAACAAACTGAAATCTTTTAGGGGGAAAAAAAATAAATAAAATAATGTAGTTGCATAAGTGTGCACACCCTTAAACTAAAACTTTGTTGAAGCACCGTTTGATTTTATTACAAGTCTTTTTGGGTAGGAGTCTATCAGCATGGCACATCTTGACGTGGCAATATTTGCCCACTCTTCTTTGCAAAAACGCTCCAAATCTGTCAGATTGCGAGGGCATCTCCTGTGCACAGACCTCTTCAGATCACCCCACAGATGTTCAATTGGATTCAGGTCTGGGCTCTGGCTGGGCCATTCCAAAACTTTAATTTTCTTCTGATTAAGCCATTCTTTTGTTGATTTGGATGTATGCTTTGGGTCGTTGAAATGCTGAAAGGTGAAATTCCTCTTCATCTTCAGCTTTCTAACGGAAGCCTGAAGGTTTTGCGCCAAAATTGACTGGTATTTGGAACTGTTCATAATTCCCCCACCTTGACTAAGGCCCCGGTTCCAGCTGAAGAAAAACAGCCCCAAAGCATGATGCTGCCACCACCATGCTTCACTGTGGGTATAGTGTTCTTTGGGTGATGTGCAGTGTTTTTGCGCCAAACATACCTTTTGGAATTATGGCCAAAAAGTTCAACCTTGGTTTCATCAGACCATAACACATTTTCCCACGTGCTTT
>OMKN01056437.1:6248-18968 GCA_900302345.1 Melanonus zugmayeri | reverse complement strand
CATGAACTCCAGGATGATGAACTAACTATGCAACATGAACTCCAGGATGACAACATGAACTCCACATGACAACATGAACTCCAAGATGACAACATGAACTCCAGGATGACAACATTAACTCCAGGATGACAACATGAACTCCACTATGACAACATGAACTACACTATGACAACATGAACTCCAGGATGACAACATGAACTCCAGGATGACAACATGAACTCCACTATGACAACATGAACTCCAGGATGACAACATGAACTCCACTATGACAACATGAACTCCAGGATGACAACATGAACTCCAGGATGACAACATGAACTCCAGGATGACAACATGAACTCCAGGATGACAACATGAACTCCACTATGACAACATGAACTCCAGGATGACAACATGAACTACACAATGACAACATGAACTCCAGGATGACAACATGAACTCCAGGATGACAACATGAGCTTGTTGTCCCAGATGTAAGGGATTGTGGGTAATTGAGTTCTTCTCAGTGGAACCAGATGGAGTCCATCAGAGGAACCTGGAAATAAAATTAAACCATCTCTAATCAGGCTAGCTAGATAGCGTATGTTGAGCTAATTGCTAGTAGCTAGTAGCATTGGTTACTGCTAGCCCCAGATAGCTGCTAGTAGCTAGCCCATTGGTTACTGCTAGCCCCAGATAGCTGCTAGTAGCTAGCCCATTGGTTATTGTTAGAACATGGTGGCTTGTTTAGCTTGAAGCTATTTTAGCTACATGGCTAGTTTAGCTTGAAGCTATTTTAGCTACATGGCTAGTTTAGCTTGTAGCTTGTTTAGCTTGAAGCTATTTTAGCTACATGGCTAGTTTAGCTTGAAGCTATTTTAGCTACATGGCCAGTTTAGCTTGTAGCTAGTTTAGCTACATGGCTAATTTAGCTTGTAGTTAGTTTAGCTTGTAGCTAGTTTAGCTACATGGCTAGTTTAGCTTGTAGCTAGTTTAGCTTGTAGCTAGTTTAGCTACATGGCTAGTTTAGCTTGTAGCTAGTGTAGCTTGTAGCTAGTTTAGCTACATGGCTAGTTTAGCTTGTAGCCCAGAAGCTTTTGATTGTAGTCCATGATAGCTGCAGCGCTATCCAAGTGTTTCTGCTCACGTCTACATTTGACTTTGAATGAAATAATGTTTATTTCTGAAGTTAGAGTCCAGAGTATTATTCTGAAGTAAATGATCACAGTATTATTAGTAGTATTACAGTATTATTAGTAGTATTACAGTATTATTAGTAGTATTATGTACAACCAGATGAAAATGCTCCATTGGAACATGGGACTGTAGCTCCAGGGGCGGCTCTAGGATGTTTTCAATGGGGGCCCAGGGTGGACCCAGCACCAGTCAGGGGGCCCAGGGTGGACCCAGCACCAGGGGGGCCCAGGGTGGACCCAGCACCAGGGGGGCCCAGGGTGGACCCAGCACCAGTCAGGGGGCCCAGGGTGGACCCAGCACCAGGGGGGCCCAGAGTGGACCCAGCACCAGGGGGGCCCAGGGTGGACCCAGCACCAGTCAGGGGGCCCAGGGTGGACCCAGCACCAGTCAGGGGGACCCAGAACATTCTATCAGAAATAAATCCTGTGTTGCTCTTGTGCTCTAGACCCTGATCCAGGTGGTCTGACATGTGGTCTCCATTGTGATCCAATGGCGTTGGGCGTTCACTGATTGACAGCACTCTAGCCCAATGGCGTTGGGGGGGCACCAGGGGGGGCTATCACATTTCAGGGGTGGCCGGTGCCCCCCCACGCCCCCCTTCTAGACACGCCCCTGCGTACAGGATACACACACTACGGGCACGGTGTACTGATGGAATAGCTGCTGGTACTAGCGCTAAGACACACAAGGAGATGCACACACACAAACATGCACACTCAAGCACACACACACACACACACTAGGGTCCACCCGTGTACACACAGAGGTGATATATACTCATCCCCGGGGGTGGATACCTACCGAGACGGTGGAGCTGGGAGTATTGGTGCCATAGCCAGAAGAAGGCAGGGAGGCCAGAGACCAGCGTCTTCCATCCGTCCTGGTAGAGAGAAAGAGTGTGTGTGTGTGTGTGTGTGTGGAAGAAACAAGATGTTTAACAGGTGTAACATGTACCTTGGAGCTGTATGGACAAGAGGCAACGCCCCGACACAAAGCCATTAACTCATAAGAGGGTTTCTTAATGCGTCAGGACCTCAGGTGCTGGAGGGAGCGCAGGGGAAGCCATGCGGTGTGAACGCGTGAGCGGCGCCATTATCACAGCATGAAACTAATCCATTCTTTACCGTCTGGAGGACATGTGTGAACCAGGGCTGGGCGATATGGACACAATCTTCTATTGTGATATAGGTCATTAAATATCTGGATAATGATATATATCACAAGATATCATGTTTTGTGGTAATTCAATAAATACATAGTTTATAACCACATGGTATTGTACTGTAATGCAGCTTTAAAACAGGGAAAGACTAAATGATGCCATATCACCATATCCACAATCTAAGACCATATCTAGTCTATATCACAATATCAATATATTACCCAGCCCTAGCTTGAACTTGTTGTGTAAAAAACATATATACTGTAGTTTTAATATTGATATATTATTTAAAATAAAATATTGGTTATTCTGATTGATTTATTTCTCTATAGAGACAAACTCATGCAGCTTCTCCTGAGATGAACGAGGAGGATTATCACACATTAAGATGCATCAGTGGTTATAATGCAGCAACACACACCAACACTGAGCGACGCATTCACCGCTAATGGAATGAGGATAGCAGCCCCTGAGAGACATTTAGCCCAACGTGCCTGAGAGAGCCCTAACAGAGCCCTAACAGAGCCCTGAGAGAGCCCTGAGAGAGCCCTAACAGAGCCCTGAGAGAGCCCTATAGCTGTGGTCTGAATGGCTGCATGCAGAGAGTGAGAGCAGCCTGCAGGCTCTCGGGGAGGCCATCAGTCTGGGGTCACTCAGCCATGCACAGCGCAGGCCGGCGGTGACAAGCGGCAGGGAGAGGCGAGGGAGTGCTTCAAGTCACATGTTGAGTTACCTGTCAGCTCGGTGCCCGTGACTGTGTTTGGAAAAAGAAAATGACATTTTTTTTTTATAGCTAATAATTTATAATAATAGTTAAATGCAGGAACCCCATACACACTGTAATTCCACTTTTTATACCGTGGTCTGGGTGAATACTCAATTGTGATTGGCTGCAGGGTGTCCATTAATTCCTGATAATGGACACCTGGTCGGGCATTATCCCTTACATAGAGCCCATGTTGTTACAGAACTTGACCACTTGATGTCACTGTTGTCACATCATTCAACGCACAGCAACGCATTGACGTCACCACAGAAGAACCAACAGAAGCATCTCCGTTGACATACAAAACTCCTTTGAAAATGCACATTATGACATTAAATACATCCTTATTTAAATGACAAGATGATCCTAATCTGATATCATGAAATCCCAGTTACTTGGCCGTGAATCTTTTCCTTCAACGCGATGTTTGTAATCCTACTCTAAGCAGCTCTCAACTGCAAAGCTGTCATAGGTGGCACAGAGTCGGCACGGAAACCATGACGCTGACGAGCCACCGCACCTTCACGTCACGTCACTGCAAATCTAATCAGCGCTCGCCCACTCTCCCACGTCTCTCTCCTTAATTACCTACTCAGTGGAAGGCATTGGCAGATATTAATGCAGCTTTGAATTACAACCTCAGACCCTCTCTCTTGGATCTGTCATGGGCCCTCACGTCGTCATCATCATCATCGTTCACAACCCTGCTCTCCTCTCATCAGGGAGGCCGAACGCAGAGCCCTCGCCGTTTAGACACAGCTCACATTAAAGGCTGAACTATGGCGCCTCTGTCACTCAGGATAAATGTCCTCCATTTTGGCTCAAGCGCGTCCTGTCAGAACCCCCTCGAAATATGTGGAAAGAAACGTAGTTCAGTGAAGTGTCTCTGGATCTGAAACCATGAATCCTCTGACTTTCTTCTTCTACATTAGAGGTTAACATGTATGCATCCATTAGTCCAGACGTTCTGTACCATGATGTACGATGCACGGGCTGCACTTCATCGCTATTGATTCATATTTGACTCACGGACCACGAGGGCACTCGAGCTTTCACTTCATCTCACTTATAACATGGTGTAATACTCGTTTCTGATTGGCTGCAGGGTGTCCATTAATTCCTGTTATACCAGCGCCTGGGTGAATACTCGATTCTGATTGGCTGCAGGGTGTCCATTAATTCCTGTTATACGAGTGTCTGGGTGAATACTCGATTCTGATTGGCTGCAGGGTGGCCATTAATTCCTGATAACGGACACCGTTCTGTCTCCCGCCGCCAAGTCGTATCTAAGGGTCGTCCTATTGGCTGGAGTCGTAAAATACCATTTGCATTGAGTCTATGGGTGAGACTGATGGTGTTCCAGGTGTTAGTCAGACCCACGGGTGTGTCCAGGGAACCAGATAAAGCTAAAGCCCGAAAATATAAAGCAACAAACCTTGTTTTTAATCTTGGTATAAGCGGGATAATGCCCTTCGAGGTCCATTATCAGGAATGAATGGACTTTGTGGAGGCAACCGCCAGCATTAATCCCTGATAATGGACACCTTGTCAGCATTATCTCTTACTTGTATCTCACAGCGCTACATCTTAATTCAGTTGTATTGCATATCTTGCTATAAAGCTATATGTATATCTATATATATAACAAACTGTGTTGTAACCCAGCCTTTAGTTTGAACCATTGGAGTCAGTAGAGCCGAGCAAATACAGAAGAGTAGAGAAACTACAGCAAAATAATAACGAGCAAAACGGGTGAAGTAAAGAACAACGCTGCCCCCGTGCTCCACGGGGGCAGCGTTGTTCTCCACAACCTAGAAGAAAGCATGGAGTCAGAAGGTCTCACCTGCGCGCCGGGACGAAGGAGAAGTGAGCGGCCGTGTTGGGGGAGAAGTTGCGAGGGCTGTCCAGAGGGCTGGTGCCTGAGGGCAACATGAGACGGATCATTAGTAACATGCAACACAGTGCAGGCCATTGAGACGTTACAGGTGGAGACAGGGCTGCGCTTCCTCACAAAACAAGGCATTTGAACACATTAGAAACACATCTGCCCAAATGTTAATGAATTGACCCCAAAAGGACGGACAGAGAGGAAGAGGGACACAGCGCCGTCTGACGCAAGTGACAGAGAGACAGACTGTGCTTTGAGTGACACCGGGTGAGTGACACAAGGTTTATTTGGACTTTAAAGGGAGAATCTAACAGACGATTCGATTCATACGGCTCTACACTCCCAAATCCCCAAACAAGAAGCACATATGAAAGTATTGGCATAGGAAAAACACATGCAAATACACTACACAAAGTCTGCCTATGATTCTGGTTTTTCTGACGCAGATTAATAAGACAAGAGAGGCGGGGCGCCGAGGCCGAGATGGGTTCTGAAGCGTCTCAGAATGCATAATTAATCGCTCCATTTCCATTTTCCTTGGCAGCACGTCGGTACAGGTCTGAATCTCAAATATTCATATCAGCATTTGCTGTGTGTCAGCATGCTAACCACTCTGATACGCCTTTCGTTTTCCAACTCTCTCTCCAATCTCTGCTGAGATTGTGTTGTAAATGGCAGCATGGGGGTCTCCGGGGGTCTATTACGCCGGTAGAAAATGAGCTTTCACACACCCCGTGTCACTAGACAAATGTGTGTGTGTGTGTCTGTGTGTGTGTGCGCGAAATTGTGTGTTAACTCTGAAACTCTTTCCATTCTTTAAGAGAAGAATCCATTTATCTTTGCAAAGAAAAATTGCAACAGTGCAGGAAAACGTGTAGAAAATTACAAAATGGGCTCTGATGCAGCACAAGGCCAGGAGCTCTTCCAAGCGCCGTCGCTTGGTAATATCCTGAGCTGTCAACCTGCAGAAGGGACGGCCGTAAGACGGGATGTTCCTGAAGCCTATGGGACGTCTACTCCGTAACCTTGGCAGAGTACAAGGATTACAGCGCCTGTGCTGAGGAACGGTAGCTAGGTCAGATTCTGGAGAGAATCCAAAGAAACACACTTATGCCTTCACTAAATGGAGGAACTGAAGGAATATTGTTTAAGGACTATGTCTTAAACTATTGTGGGCAGCAGAGATGGGAGATAGCAGTGGTACATTTACAAGAATATATGCAGATCTCAGGTAATATATGGGGCTTACAAGGACGTTCATTGCATCAATTATAATTAGGACTGCAATCGATCGGCCACCGATCACGATCGGCCGATATACGCCGTGAACACGACGTAAACAAGACGAACTGTGGACGAGACGTCATTATGTTCAGTCACTGAGACACTTAATGCTTGTCCTGTATTTAACATAATTCCTCTTTAAATTGCCCCGACTCTCAATAAAGGTAGAACACACTTCACCATGGACAGTTTCATTGATCTGGGTTCAGGACGCAATAACCAGTCCTACACTTGTGGATATTCACACATGTTCAAACTATTACCATATCTATACCCTCATAGGACAAGGCTGCTCCCCTGAAACTGCATACGTTCCTCTGCATGCTGGTTATTTATGTGGTTTCATATTTTAATTCATAAAATAATTCAGTCATTTTGGCTCAATTCATTCGTCCCAATGACGCATTCAGCAACATGTTTCCGTGTGTGCAAAACTTCTTAAATAAATCCCAATCAATAATGAATGAAAATTCATTTGTGAGCTTTTTTAATAAAAAACGGTGATCGGTATCGGCCTAAAGTCAGGGAATGGCAAGTAAGTACAGGAACACAATCGTACTTCATTAGAGTCCTGTCCAACAGCCTACTTGTCTGATTGGTCCAAACTGAGACCAACCTGATGCCAAGTGGCAGCAAAAACTAAAAATCTGATTGAATAGCACAGTGGTGCTGAGAAGCCAAGTCCAAACCAAGGCCAGGGACACAGGACTGGGTGTCCCTGGACTAGGTTTTATTTATATTAAAGACATATTGTGAATAATATGCATCGTGCCTCCGTTCACCCCTCCGGACCGATCGCCGTCCAGATCCTACATTATCATACAAAACAGTCCGGGTTCAAGTCTCCAGACTGAATGACGAAAGGCAGGGAAATAAGTGTCAAGATAAGCACAGATTAGTTTCTCTTGCGATGGTGTTGAAACAGCCCCGCTGTCAGCGTTTAGCTCATTTCACGTGGACCGGTACAGTGGCCTAGTTTGGAGAAGATAAACAGAAGAATTCACAGACGGCGACATCCTACATGCAAATCCACCGCTGTGCCGCCGCCGCCTCCGTGGGGAAGACGCGCGGAGGTTTAAAGCTGCGAAGGGAAATTAATTGGTGGAAAAAGCAGAGAGGAACCGATGCAGCGTCTGAAGTGTAGAGGAACCCGTGCGCTAATAGCAATCAAACAGACAACCTTTCTCTCCCTGTTCCCTGGTTTGATCAACAACAGACTTCAAACCGGCCAGTGTCTGCTTTCACCCAGACGCTCTCCATCTACATTCAAGGCACACGAGGCTTCTGCCAATCAACACCAGGCTGACCTTTAGCAAAAACCAACAGGAACCAAACACGGGGATGGAGGGACGGCGGCGTGAGGGGTGAGTTATGTAAAATAGAAAGGAAACGGCTCAGAGAGAAGAGAGTGATGGCAGCATGAGGAGAACACAGGAGAAAGAGTTGAAAGAGAGCAGAGCCGGGAGGCAGAGGCGGAGGGAGGTTTGAGGTTATTAAACATTAATGGAGGTTCTTTCTTTCTATGAGAGAGAGTAGCGCTGCTCATCTGCGTCGTGATATTGGAATTAGAGAAAGCTGCGGTTGATTAGTATGAAAGTGGACCGAGGTAGAACCGTCATGGAGCCATTAGAGGAGCACAGATACACACGGAGGAGAAGATGGAAAGAAGTAATAAGTATAATAAGATACGGGCACTAATGCAAAAAGAAAAGAGCGACAGATGAATTAGAACGCCTTTAAAAGCATTGAATATCTGCTCCCCTTTAGCAACGGAGCATCAGGTACAGCAGTAATATAAAGCTAATATAACTAATATAACTAATATAAAGCTAATATAACTAATATAAAGCTAATATAACTAATATAAAGCTAATATAAAGGAGTCCAATTAGGGACGGTGTCAATCAAAGATATAGAATAAAACAATATTGTGTTTTATGAGGCGTGTGGGAGGCTGTATGGGGACGTACACACGCTTTAATAAAGACGCCCTTAAGGAAAAACTATGAAACAAAAATGTCTTCATGATTCATCACTATCTGTGTTTTAAAGTCAAAGTAATTTAAAATTAAGGGCAAGAAAATGACAAACTGAGGGAAGCAGATCGTTACTATGGCAACACAGCAAGCCTGAGCGGACCAGATGCAGAGACGAGAAGAAAAGGACGAAGAAAGAGATGGAGAAATGAATGGACTGAGGAAGATGGAGGGATGGACGGAGAGAGGGAGGATCGGGTGGGGTTGTAGCTGCACACACACACATGGACGCTTATTTCCCTTCACTCTTCCCTCTTATCTGCTCAGACTAGAGGCTGCAGATGAGATTAGGAACAATACATCTGCATTCAAACAGGTGTGTGTGTGTGTGTGTGTGTGTATATGTGTGTGTGTATTGGAGGGAGTGTTAAATAAAGAGCACAGCAAAAAAACAGACTACCCTATCTTTAACATCAGGGTAGTCTACAGGACTGTGTGTGCATGTGTGTGCGTGCATGTGTGCATATGTGTGTGTGTGTGGGTGTGTGATTGACAGGTGGAGAAGCCGTGTCATTTCCTGTTGAAGACATGAGCAGTGTGTCCGTGTAAACGTGTGCATGGCCTTACACACAAGGCTCACACGGCCCGGGATTAAAAGTCCCTCCATCATTCCTGTTCTTCGCCTCGGTCAGGTTGTTATCTGTCCATCTATCACCCCCCCACCTGCTCTCTCTTTCACTCTCACTCTCTCATCACGCTTTCCATCATTTCCTGTCACCCCCATTCAGCCTCCGTCTGGGAGTCATTGTCATTTCCATTACGTCTGCTCGATCCATATTTCTTCCCCTTCGTTCCGGATTTCGTTCCCGATGACTCCGATCAGGCCTTCTTCTACGCCCCCCCCACCCATAGACTATAATCAATTATGGGTGGAGGTGGAGACGGAGGGGTGTTATATTTCTGACGACATGCTGTCAGTGTGCTCTGCAAAATGTCATCTTGACTTCCTTATGTCACCATTTATCCATGGTGCATGCAGATAACACACACACACACACACACACACTTAAATATGATAGAAGGTGTTTGTTAGCGTGGATGGAGCGTGTGCTGGAATATATATTTAGCCATCATCTTATGTTTAGATGACACTTACACATGCATTGTGTGTGTGTGTGTGCGTGTGTGCGTGTGTGTACTGTGTCGTCCATGTAGTTAATTGATTTCAGGGATGCAAACACATGGAGGTGAAACACACAGCTGCTCAAAGGCAAAAAACAATAAGAAAAATAGTTAAAGGCTAAACAAAAAATCATCTTTTAAATTGACATAGACCATCTTTAAGAGAGTTGTGTTAGTTTGTGTATAGTGTATTAATTCCTTCTTATTGCTGAGCCGTACTATAATGACCTGCACACGTCTACATTAACACACCCTTGGGTGGGCTACAGCCTACACACTAATTAGGTTGAAAAGCAAACAGACCTGTGGTGCCTCCACTCCTCCGTTGAGGGGACGTGGGCTTCATCTGGGACGACCCAACAGGGTTAAGTCTTAAATCCATAACCACCGCTAATGCATGATCGTTCATTCATCACCCTGTTCTGAGACGTGTTATTAGTGGTTACTTGATAATAAGAGGAGGAGGAGAGAACGAGATTTCCACATTTCAGTAGAAACGAGTCGGACCGGCTCTGCCCGTCACGCTGACTGACTGTTTATCTGGATCTGTGTCCGTATGCAGGTCCCAGAAGCCCAGGAATATTTTTTTAAGGTGGACATCATCAGTCACGTCAAATTTCGACACCGTAGACTCCCTTAAAATGCAGTTAAAAAAACCACTTGCACTCACTCTTAGTTACTTACTGCTCTCCCCTGACGTGTCCTGAAATCTGACTCTGAAATGTAAACTAGTCGCCTGAGGCGGGAGAGCTTCATTTCCAGCCCTGCCTCCAGGACCGGATAAAGTTAAGAACACACCCAACAAGATGAACCAGACGTTACCTCGGCTCATCTTTCCACCCGGGGGGAATAACGCTGCTTTAAATGTGGGTGAAAGTAGGGAGGAGGTGAGATCCTCCTGCGCACGTCGCTGTACAAGCTTTCTATTTGGCGTCTGTCACCAGAACGTTCCCACCACCCAAACGGAGGTGAAACGAGACGTTTGCTGAGTTTGTCAGGTTGTGTGATCCCAGCAGTTAGTCGCTGGTAGGAAGCAGCAGGACGCCTGTATCCAGGCCGTAGGGATGCACACAGGCAGATGGAGGAGCAATTTAAACACAGCTACAGCCACAGCGGGAAGACAACAACATACTCTGATATCCGTGTGTGTGTGTGTTCTTCTCTGTAGGTTTGTGACAGAGTGAGATTTGTGGCTTAGGGACACTGCCTGGCACACTCCAGAATAATCCATGTTTAATTCTGTTTGAATTGAAAGAAAACTAAAGAAACCAAAAAATAGGGAGAAAACATGGTGTGTGCACGTGTGTGTGTGTGCGTGTGTGCATGTTTGTGCGTGCATGTGTGTGTGTGTGTTACCTGTGTGTCCGTGCAGGGGGGAGTGTGGTCTGGGCAGGGTCGGGGAGGTGCTGGACGTCACAATCAGACTCTTCCTGTTGCTGGTCCGGCAGCTGAGGGAACAGAAGTCAGACGTCAACCCAACAGAACCGACTCCAACCTTCACACATCGCTGGTTGAACAAGACCAGCGTTGGACCCCCCAGGGAGCTCTGCAATGAACCAGGAGCACACACACATCTCCTGGTGGACAGATGCTCTGTGGTACAAGCTCACTATTTTTAAACAGAGCTGGATGCTGAAAACACGGTGAGCGATCACACTCCAACACGCAGGCAGATCCACGCTAATTAATACAGTTTCCAGCTCCTCCAGCTTCACAACAGATTTCATGACAATGACAGAGACTCAGAATCACAGGTGTTTCACCAGAATAATGAGATGATGAAGAAGATGATGATTATTTCAACAGGATAAGCAGGCAGCTGCTATAACTTACAGCTGGGACATCAGTGGAGACATCACTGTGTGGATGAATAATCAGGATTCTTTTGTTTTAACGTTTGGAGTCTTTGCTTAAAAAGAGGAAACGTATTCATTCATTCATTCTGCTAAAATGTACAGCTTATTTTTTATGTTTGTCAAAATGTGTACCAAATGAAACATTTTCATTTAATGTAATATACAATACACAACACACCCCACAATACGAACACATCCCACACAACAATCACTCAAACAAGCAGTGCTTGTGTTTTCCTATTTCCTACTTTGCATTGGGGAGTGTATTTGTATATTGTATATGCATATTGTATATTGTATACTGTATACTGTATACTGTATATTGCATATTGTATTTGCATATTACATATTGTATTTGCATATTGTATACTGTATATTGTATTTGTATATTGCAAATTGCATGTTAGTGGTTGTGTTTTGCACTTCCAGGCCACCATACATTACTGCTGCAGTTGAATTCCCCATAACAGAAGAGCCTTTATAGCGGCCGTACAAGTGTTTCACACCAGGGATCTGCAGAGGAATTGTGCAATGGAAAAAACCAGGGAGAAATCATGGCAGCGATTACAATTACAGATGGACTACAGCGACGTAGACCAGAGCTACGTCGGCGCGGAGACAGAAGACGCACGGAGCCCGGACACCATCAGTCGGGTGGTGGTGGTGGAGCATAATGGATCCATGATGGCCGTGAACGCTAGCAGCACAGGACAGAGCGGCAGAATACCCCCACATCGCTCCAAATCTGTCAGAGACGCACACAGAGCACCAGCAGGTATTTCAGTTTGATGTGTGTGTGTGTGTGTGTGTGTATAGAGAGAATCACTAATGTGCCACCACCTCTAGTGCGAGTCCACAGGGGGAGCTGGCACTCGTCTCTGTCAGCCACTTGGACAAGCTGTGGTTAAGCTGTCTCCATGGAGGCGCACACTCCTGCTACACACACACACACACACACACACACACACACACACTGCTCTCTCTCTAGACGGAGTTAAAAAAAACCCTCACGTTGTTTAACCCCAATACGCTCCGCTCTATCACTTCCTACTTCCTATCTATCCAGCCTTTCCTCCATCCGCTGCACCTGTGACCACTTTGTCTTCCATTTCACCTCATTTCTAGGTGCTTCTGGCCCTTACCCCACACACACACACACACACACACACACACACATGCGCACACACACACTGCTTTGAAGGCTCCATCTCTCTACGTCTGCCCCAGTAACTTGTGTTTATGACAGGAAGAGAGTGAGGAGGGGAACGGCAGGTAATGCCTGGTTTATACACAAGAACAAAGCATCATCTATTTTACACTGTGCACACACACACACACACACACGACACACACACATGACACACACACATCGCACACACACGACACACTGCACAGAAGACCTAGATACAAAGACATGAAGTGTGACATGG
>OMKN01056433.1:3434-16977 GCA_900302345.1 Melanonus zugmayeri | reverse complement strand
ATCAACTATCGTGACAAATCGGAGCACATTTGCAGACAGAACAAACCCGTTCCTGCATTTTTGCGTTGTACTTTCATACCTTTCTGACATCGTCAATAGCGATTTTTCTGTAATGCGTGATATAACGATTCAATTACATATTACTGTGCATCTACATAAAACTAAGATATTCCAATGGATTTAACATTTTTTGCATCATTATTTAGGAAGATATGATACAACCTTTCTGACATCGTGAATAGCGATTTTTCTGTAATGCGTGATATAACGATTCAATTACATATTACTGTGCATCTACATAAAACTAAGATATTCCAACCGATGTAACATTTTTTGCATCATTATTTAGGAAGATATTATACTTACATTTATGCGCTGCTTTCCCCGCATCGGCACCTGCGACAGCCATGTTTTATTAATCTGCCTCAGCTCGCTCAGTTCGCACAGCATTCTGGGATACCACTCGCTCTGAAGTCTGCATCGATGCAGACTTCGTTTTGCGGGCCAAAAAGCCGCATCTAGCCCTACCCCTTAGCCCTCCCCCTAGGTCTAAAATGAATTGGAACAGCACTACCCCTACGCGGGAGCGCGCAAACGGAGGGGTAGGGCCAAGGGGTAGGGCTAAGGGGGGGAATCGGAACAGGGCTTTACTATACCTGAGCTACCTCCAGAATGCCGCTTTACCCTTTAAACCAGTTACAGCCATTTCGCACAGGAAGGCCAAGGCAAGGAAAAAGAAACGGGCACTACAGAATATAAATGGATAATCCATCAATTGCACAATCCATCTTCTGAACTACATTTATTTGAAACTTGAACTGCACAAGAACTGAGACTTTTAACTCACTTCTTGAACTATTTCACTTATTGATGTTATTTGCACAATCCATCTCAGTGTTTCTCTTGGTTTACAGCTTTTGGGGGGGGGGGCATTTTTATGTTTGCATTTTTATGTCCCTTATGTATTGCTCAATAGTTTGTCTTTAATTTGTATGTGTACAGGTTTAGTACGTGTTGACTGACCCCCTGTACTGCATCGGAACCTAGCTTGAGCCGCGACATAAAGATATAAACAAAGGAAAAAGCAGGCTGCCCTATAAATGATTGAGGCTCAACTGGATGTAACGCGGCACAGCATCGCGTCAAAAGAGTGCTCGTATGCCTACTACAGAAGAGGCTCGTCCTCACTGACATGTTCACATACAGAATAGACTCGTCCTCACTGTCTGACATGTTCACATACAGAAGAGACTCTTAGATGGACTTCTTGGATCTTAGATATTATATTCCCCGTGTTGCACAGAGGGCAGCAAGTTCTTGTCTGTCCCATGGACAAGCAGACAGTGAGAGACTATTTAATGCTGTATCTCATGTCATTGATGAGAAAAGGAATAGAATTTCATGGAAAGCCGGCCTATTGTTGAAATTTTTTTCTATTGTCAAAGTTGACCAGTTTGACTAGAGTTGAACTCTAATAGGCCTATTGCACAAGTTGAAGTAATCGTTGTGTACAGTAGTGTACAGAGTGCTGTTTACAAAGTGTGTTACTGTGTGTGTGTGTGTCATTACTGAAGTAACCCTTTCGGCCTGCTGTTCCTCAGGTCGGTCGAACAGAGAGAGTGAAGAACTGTGAAAGTCCTTTGTTCAGCGAACGCCTCAAAGTGGATTATCACTTTGAGACCGTGCAGAAGCTGAAACTAGAGATCTACGACATCGATAACAAGTCTGTTGACCTCACTGATGATGACTTTCTGGGAGGAGTGGAGCTGACTCTTGGCCAGGTAACACCAAGAAAATAGCCAGCATAGTAGTGTTATAGTTATGTTATATTTAGATGTTATAGTTATATGCAGGGTTTCCCACCAAAAAAAGTTTATTGGAGGGTTAGGACTAACTATATTGTTGTGTTAGGGTTAGTACTAAATGTACATTGTTGTGTTAGGGTTAGGACTAACTATGTTGTTTTAGAGCTAGGGTTAGTACTAACTATATTGTTGTGTTAGGGTTAGTACTAATTGTATATTGTTGTGTTAGAGCTAGGGTTAGTACTAACTGTATATTGTGTTCAGATTGTTGCCAGTAAAACTGTGACCAGACCACTGCAGCTGAAGACCAGCAAGCCTGCAGGGAAGGGAACCATCACTGTGAGTGTGTGTGTGTGTGTGTGTGTGTGTGTGTATATATATATATAAATAAGGGATGGGCATTTTAAGTAATTTCAATATTTGAGTACTCGCATTAAATTATTACAGAGTATTCGCAAAACAAAAATCTAACGTAAGAATAGAGAATAGAGTCAGAAATGAACACCCAAGCGAAAATGCGGGTAGGGGGTTAGCCTACCTTTCTGCGCTGCACAGACTGTAGAGATTAGCCTACATAAAGAAAAACCATATCAAACATTAAGATGTTGCAATATTTTCAATAATTCTCTGTCCTTTAACTGAATCGGTTAAATATGCAATTCTGTTGCCATGAACTAAACTCTAACTCACTTTCACTCGCGGCCGGTCAGGCCATTCAATAGAAAACAAACCAAACAAACTGATTTGGTCACTGGCGCTCGCATCGCATTCAGTCAGGACGCGGTGATGCGGCCGACACTGTTGTGGAACAGAAGCCGTCATTCCGGAACAGAGGTGTGAATGCGGCAATTTTATTTCCTATTTTTTAATTCCTCCCTTCCCGGTGTATTGCCGCAACAACTCGCCCTCCCATTCCGGCTTCGTACCTTTTACACAGAAGGTGAGCCGGAAGATTGTCACAACATTCCCGCATTGAAACAGCTGTGTAAACGGGGCTCATGTGAAATCATTTTATTTTTTCCCCCACCGGCCACCGCATTTGCATACTGCATGACGGAGACACGAGGTCGTCCGCCAGCCTCCGCACCCTGACGGCGCCTAGTGAGGGTCCCGGGGGGACGGAGGGGCTCCTGGCCGTTGAGACACACCCTGAGGCGGCTCAGCTCGGTTCGTCCCGATAGCAAAGCATTTTGTAACTCGCTGTATATTTCAGCACAAAGAAACAATACAAATTTTTAAAAAGGTTAATAAATCGCACAATCCAAATAAAAGAGTGGATAAAATAAAAATGTTAATAATAAAAAGAGAATTTCTAATTATGAGCCAGATTAAAAAGTGAGCAAGGAATATAACAACAATTCACATATGGTCTTACAGGGATCAAACCCACAACCATGGTGTTATTAGCACCACGTTCTAACTAACTGAACTAAGCGGCCACTTTGCTCACCACCAAGCATATCAGTAAGTGGTTATTAAAATAAACTAACCAGGATTCTCTTGGTAGCTGCGAGCGATGGAAAATAATTCCGCCCAATTCAAAACCCAAATCAGGAATGAGTAAAAAAACGTAAATGACAATATTTCAGACATGGATTGAAACTAATGTCTAATACTATTTAGATGCTTAGTAGTATGTACATAAGACCCTAAATGACATAGTTAGAAGGTTTTTGTGGATTTGGGTGTCCACGCACTTTACGGTCAGGGTGAAATATCAGGGTAAGTCAAGGCAGAGTAGGGCGGGACTTGTCCCAAATGCTGTGGGGAAAAAAATAATGCTGTGTGAAATCATGTGGTCTGCGACTACGACTACCACGTCTCCCGGTAGGCGTCGACTTGTGGTAGTGACATCAACTAGTCGATTAGTCGACGTTTCTTTGCAAGTCCTAATATATGATATATAGAGCATATGTATGTATATGATGTATAGAGAATATGTATGATATACAGTATAGAGCGTATGTATATGATATATAGAGCATATGTATGATATACAATATAGAGCATATGTATATATATGATATATAGAGCATATCTCCAGTCCCCAGCTGATCGTCTCTGCCCTGGTGGTGTCACAACGGCGCATGCTAACACTGCTAGCAAATGATGTGATGCGAGGTTGTGACTGTCTGTCTCCGCTGTTGTCTCTTTGTGCTTACTACGCAAATCGTTAAGCATTGAACTTGTTGTTCTATGATACGCAAGTTTAACGTTAAATATCTTGCACTGGACATTAATTTAGTTTATTTTCTCGAAATACTTCCAAACATCACTCTTATGCCTGTTCACCATCCTGTAACGTAGATGAGTGATGTCTGACTGAAAAAAATAAAATAAAAAATATATATATACTGTATATATAAAATATGTGTGTGTCTCAGGTGACAGCTGAGGAGATTAAAGACAAGAGAGCTGTCGTCCTGGAACTAGAGGCCAGAAGCCTGGACAAGAAGGTAACACATTCACTCACACACACACACACACACACAATACATGGGAATGCAATTTAAATAATGGACAGCTGAACAGGCAAATAAGTTGATTGATAAGATGGATGGATTGATAGGTAGGTAGGTATGGTAGGTACAGTAGGAATGGTGGGTAGGTACAATAGGTAGGTATGGTAGGTACAGTTGGTAGATGCAGTAGAAAGAGGGTAGGTAGGTACAGTAAGTAGGTATGGTAGGTTGGTACAGTAGGTAGGTAGAGTAGATGGGTACGGTAGGTAGGTACAGTAGGTCTGGTAGGTAGGTACAGTAGGTAGGTACGGTAAGTCGGTACAGTAGGTAGATAGGTAGAGTAGGTAGGTCCGTAGGTCGGTAAGTAGGTACTAACTAACCCTGTCTGTGTCTCAGGACCTCTTTGGGAAGTCAGATCCTTTCCTGGAGTTTTTTAAACAAGGAGCCGGTGGCCAGTGGCATCTGGTCTACAGAACTGAGGTACACACACACACAGGCCAATTGCGCCGATGGCTCGGCTCTTAATGATGTATCAAGCAGCACACTCAACTGATGGCCAACCTGACCATTAAAGATGAATTCACCTGACAGCTGCTAACCCTAACCCTTAAAGGTCTCATTGCGTTGTTTTTTCATAAATTGAGCTCCTTTTGAGATAGGATAGGTCACTCCTAGTTGCATTATGCATGTTTCACGTGAAAATTGACTTCTACCCCCATCGCATGCATTAGCCAATTAAAGAAAATAGAGGGATAAACGACAAGTTCGACTCTGTCGCCGATTGTATTTGTTGGGTCGTTCTTTCCGCCCACATAATTCGCCTAACTAGAACAGCCTGAAACAGGCGCACAAGAGCATTTTTTCACCAAAAATGGCTCAGATGGCATTCATTAATACTAGAGACCACGCAAAATTGATGACAAAACGATGCAATGACACCAAGATTCTGTTAGATCTGCCTAAATAACCCTCTAGAACAGGGGGTTACCTGGTCCAGCTCTCCGTATAAAGGGTCCAAGTCTATCAGCAATGTCGAGGTTTACTCAGTCCATATGCCTAAAACTGTTTAAGCTGGTGTCAAAGGGACTCGCCTAGCCACTAACTGTCTTAATAAGGATGCCTACCCTGCTTACTGCAATGACACCCCCCCAAACGGGTAATCTTCATATAGATATATCTACCGGCCACGCCCTATAACAGCTCCCCTCGATCGATCAGTGCACTTGGTAATGTGCTAAGTATAGTTTAAAAGGCCTGGATTAATAAGCCCTAAGGGTCTGTTTAATTTGGGGGCTAGAGAACTCAATTGTGAACTGTATTGTTATAGTCACACCTTAACCGAACCTTTTACTATCCTGGAATAGTCAATGAAACTAATCTTGATAAACAAAAGAAAATAATAAAATGGATAATAAACTGAACTGTGAATGAGAAAAGGAGAGAACAGAATGGTTGTGGTAAATTCCACATGTTACCTCATCAGAGCCTAGCGGCCCCAGGATATGAGTGTAGACATAAGTAAAGAGGAAGTACTAAAAGTAAGTAATCTCTAAATATGAAAATGTGAAAGATAAGAATAATTATCTAACCCTAACCCTATCTGACCTTAAGCACATACTGTCATACAACATTACATCTTATACTTCAAACATTATTACATTTAAATTCATCACACATCAGTTGCCCTTTGCTTTTACTTATACCAAGCAATTCTTTATTGCATAAATTAGCATACTTTATTGATTCGTTATTTTTATAGCGCTGTTCCATATTACTCTGCTTAACCCGTAAGACATATAGGGATTCTCTTAATTAATACTTTTTGCTGCATTTCTTTACTTCATCCACTAGATGGGCATATGGAGATCTCAACTAATATTGACTAATCTTGACATTCATTCACCTGACAGCAGCTGCTAACCCTAACCCTTAAAGATTAATTCACCTGACAGCTGCTCGCTGCATAGCTCAAGCACGCAAAACCCACCACCTCCACCACTTCCCCACCTCCACCACTTCACCACCTCCACCACCTCCCCACCTCCTCATTATACTGTGATATAACCCTGATATCCCAATGACTCAGCAGGTAATTTAACTTAAACCTTGCTTATGTTACCATTACGTGTACCCACTATTGCACTCCTGTTCCTGGAGGAGGGATCCCTCTTTCTGTGTTCCTTCTCCAGGTTTCTTCCTGAGATGAGGGGAGTTTTCCCTTGCCCTTTGGGGGCTAGGGTTAGGGGGTGTCACATATGCGGCCTGTAAAGGCCTTTGGAACTGTGATTTAAGAGCCATATAAACAAATTGACTTGATGTGAATATCATGTTGCTGCCAGTTCTGTTCTGTGATGGGTTAGGCCCTAACCCATCACAGAACAGAACTGTTAGGGTGATGTGATGATGATGATGTACAGGTAGTGAAGAACAATCTGAATCCCAGCTGGAAGAAGTTCACCGTTTCTCTGCAAACCTTCTGTAGTGGAGATCTGGACGCACCCCTCAAGGTACACACACACACACACACTGTGGTGTACGCCTGCCTGCATCTCCCAGAACTCCTTTTGTGCACAGCTAGAACTGCCATTGACGTTACACTTCTTTGGCGTATGTGAAGATTTGCAAAGGTCCACATTGCGACTCGGAAACCGCACCTTTTGCCGGTCGTGGACCTACGCATACGCAAAGAGCTTAGCAATGTGTCGCCCATCTCTGCGGGGGTTCGTGTCAAGACAGCCAGACATGAGAATGAACTGAATGCATCTGGCAAAATCGAAACACTGTATTTTCAGTTGGTTGAGATACACCAACTGCTTTTCAGCAGTACATGCTGTTTCAACATATTTGGGTTAGGGTTAGGCATCGAATATTTAAAAAATGCCACCTGCTGAGGAGCCTCCGACTAGGCAGGTTCTGAAGGCAGCATAGACGTATCCTTCCTTAGTGAAGATATCCCACAATCCCGTGCGCCCGCTCCACTGCTCCGACAAAAAGAAAAGCAATAGCGAGCAACAGCCCAGAGAAATCGACAGTTTAGTCACTGAATAAACAAAAAAGCAGTTGGTCTAAATGACCGGTGGGAGTATAACTGCTGTAACTGACAGACGTCAACTGTCGGTATTTTGTCGACATCATGACGTCGTCACGCATCGCTGCCTTGGAAGTCCGTCTCAATCCAGACTCCCTTACAGGTAACTTCATACAAAAACACTGTCTCCAAAGGATACTCCCTCGTTAGACAGCAAGGCAGCAGGCAGCTGCAGAAAGGGTTAGGGGAACAGAAAGCCCCCCCCCCCCCGAGGTTCGAACTCAGGACCTTCAGCAGTGCTAACCACTGTGCCACCGTGTCACTTGCTTTGTAGGAGGGGGGTTTTCCTCCGTGAAGCGCATTATTTTGGTGCAGCTGGGAGTGGATTATTCCCTTTATACCACAGCCACTTGCGAATTGTTCAAATATAAGGGGTTGATTCACATTATTAGGCGTGAATAAACAGGTAAATGTTTATTCACGCCTAAGCTCGCACTATTTGTTGTGTTCCTGGAAACACAAATGATCTGACCAGAGAAATATATGGGTCTGACTAATGCCTGGAACACAGTCAGTTAACATGGCATGGAATATGTTGCAGAGTGACTTGAAACTCAATGAATTAATCTTGCTAAATGCTTTTACATTAAAAATGAAAGAATTAGAGGCAGAGTCCTTAACCTTTATTTAACCAGGAGAGTCCCATTGAGATTAAGAATCTCTTTTTTTAAAATAGGGAGTGCGCATGGCTCCGCTCCCGATTGCGATTGTTGATTGTTAATTACACACAAAAAAATCTGCGAGGCCGCGAAAGGTGAACCGCGTTATAGAGAGGGGCACTATATTACACTGTATAAATGCCTATAACTACCTGTTTTATATAAAATCCATCTCTGCAAATACAAAAAGACAATGCATAAAAACGTGTAAGCATTGAATATAGCAGTAGGCCTATTATGGCGCTTTTCCACTACATGGTCCCGGCACAACTCGACTCGCTTCTGTGCCGTTTTCCATGACCATTTTGGTACCCCCTCCGTGTAGCTGGTCGTCATAGCCACGCCGGGTTAAACTGCTGTGACGTCATCTTCAACGTGACCATTGCAAGCACAAACAAAGAATAATGGCGGACATCGAGGGGATATTTTTGTATTAATTTCTTATTTCATTTTTTAACGTTTTTACAACCGCTCTGACTGCTTCGGTATTTAAAAATGGTGGGTTTGTCTGTTTCGGGTGGTGATCCCATGCACTCATTGATGACGCAGTGATGCAAATGACGCAGTGATGTGACCAATCAAAGGTCTGCAGTGTTTCTGGTACCTGCTAAAAAGTAGGAACCAGGTACCAGAAAGTAGTACCTGGTACCTGATGGAAAACCGAAAAGTGTGAGTTGAGTTGAGCCAGTACCATGTAGTGGAAAAGCGCCATTAGACTGAGCTGCAGTGAACCATATGGAACTGGATGAAAATCTGACTTGGCTATTGTTCACAATTGCAATCAATGAAAAAATAAAAAAGACATCTAGTCTCACCTTCCTCCTCTCTCCTCCTCTTCCTCCTGTAGGTTAACTGCTCAGACTATGACAGTGATGGATCCCATGATCTGATCGGTTGCTTCACGGCTAAAGTTTCTGAACTTCAGAAAGCATCACATGGCTCACCGGTAACATCATTTCCTGTTCCCTTATATTTACAACAAAGTGTTTACTGACTAGGCTAAACTAGTGTCACACATAATAATACATAGTAAATAGTAAATAATGCATATTAAATAATACAATATAACTTGTGGTCGGGCACACCTAAGGAGAATGTGTACCAAATTTTGGGTTCATGAGGGGAAAAAAAACATAACATTAGTGTGGCTTGCTTTGCACCCACACTAATAATAAATAGTCAAGAATAAATAGAAACTAGAAAACTGCGCACAGTATTGTGGGCCCTCGCCTACAAAGTTTTGTGGTGTTCAGTCCAGTCGTTCAGAAGTTATACACCTTTCTGGACTACACCAACTGCCGCGTGCGCCATTGTTGTGGAAATTAGAGCTTGTTTGACATGGGCGGAGCCAGGGAGAAGTCAATCAAAATGGGACCTGACACGCCCACACCGTCTTGGCAAAGTGCCAACAGCACAATAAGCTGCTTTTTTGATCTAGGTTTTCTAATGGCTTTTTTCACTCCGATTTTTGTGGATGCGAGAGAGGATGGATGATGTGGAGTGGATGATGAGACACCCAACTATGATATCATATATGCATTTTTATTATTTCAAGCCAGGTGTCCACGCACTTTAAACAGAGTAACTGTACACCATACAGACTTACTACTTCAGATATACACTTTCATTTTCACTTTCACATTCATCTGAAACATCCATGTTGTCGCTAGGGAACACCATGGGTGTCCAGGGAAATTCGCTTCTAGCCTTTCAGTATGTTGTTGTTAGGAAACACCTTCTCAAGTAGGCATACTTTTCAATTTGTTTTTGAAAATAACAAACTTTTGGGTTCCGAGATTAAGACATAAAACAAACCAAGCAACTATTATTAGGGGTCCTATGAAATCCGTAGGAACCCTATTGTATTTGTTAGTGTTATTATTATTATTGGTGGCGCTATAATCAGCAGTTGTCAAAACGTCAAAGTGCTGCCATTTCCACTAGGAAGGTGCAATATGCATGAAACTTTGTATAAATGCGCCATTCCTCAGCTTTCTCATTGCAACCCATTTGGATTTATAGCAATGAGCAAACACCCACACAGACACTCCTTCTGAGCCCTAGGTGGGAATAGCTTCAAACTTGGCACACATGTGCCAGGTGACTGTGGGAATAATTGGTGATACAATCACAGCAATCAGATTAAAGACGGCAGAGATATACCATCATTTTTCCCTTTTGACGGTGGATTTTGCCATTGTTTACTTTAGAAACATGGTTGGTGATGATTTTGATATGTTTACTTCCGGTAAACCTGCTAGCTAGCTAAAAGTATGGAAGACCCCTCCTTCTCACCATATAATCTGATCTGCCCCAGTCAGTTGATACCTGCATGTACTGTAGCTCAGTGGTAGAGCATGTCTGATGTGCAGGAGGTCCAAGGTTCGAATTTCACCTCAACCAAACATATTGTGAGCACAAAATCACACACCGTCTACTATGATGTATGTATTTGCCCAAGCTCGCCATACCATGTGTGACCCCATTATCGTTGCGTGCAACTATATTTATTATTATTGTTGATATGTTTATTATTATTGACCACTAGGGTGTGCTGTGTCCTACAGGTGGAGTTTGAATGTGTCCATCCTGAGAAACAGAAAAAGAAGAAGAGTTATAAAAACTCTGGAGTTGTTTGTGTCAAAACCTGTCAGGTAGGAGCTAGACACTACATTTACCTGTCAGGTGGGAGCTAGACACTACATTTACCTGTCAGGTGGGAGCTAGACACTACATTTACCTGTCAGGTGGGAGCTAGACACTACATTTACCTGTCAGGTGGGAGCTAGACACTACATTTACCTGTCAGGTGGGAGCTAGACGCTACATTTACCTGTCAGGTAGGAGCTAGACGCTACATTTACCTGTCAGGTGGGAGCTAGACACTACATTTACCTGTTTACCTGTCAGTAACCCTAACCCTAATAGCTAAACACTACATTTACCTGTTTACCTGTCAGGTAGGAGCTAGACACTACATTTACCTGTTTACCTGTCAGGTGGGAGCTAGACACTACATTTACCAGAATTCCCCCTGGCGAACTGTGCTCATAGTGATGTGTTTGTGCGTTTCCACAGTTGGTGACACAACACACCTTCCTGGACTACGTGATGGGAGGATGCCAAATCAACTTCACCGTACGACACACACACACACACACACACTAGTGCTGAGCCCAAATATTTGGATATTCATTTGTTAGTTAGGTATTCAAGTCTCAATTCAGGATTCATACGCATTCATACTTTTTTTTGAATGCCTATGCATATTTGTGAACCGCAGGTAGAAGGTTTTGTCCGAATATCCCAGGGATACAATGAAAACAAAAAATGTAAGGGCGTGAGACCTTGCGGAGGTTGCGGAAAGCGGGGGGTTAATGGTTTTAATAAAGACAGGTTTTAATAATGAACGTATTTAGCAACTATTTCAATGTTTAAACAAAGCCAAATGGCAAAAAGCGCTACCTACTAATAATAATGGGTTGGTAATAAACATGAACAGAACAGGTAGCGATGTTTTTTCCTTTTCTGGCGATCCGTCACCCACAATAGCGCCTGTGTGATTTCTCTTGGGGTGAATAGCACTATTCCCGCCGTGCAATTTAATCAAAACCTTGCACAATGTTCAAACTTTGCTTTGTGATAATTGGAAGTAGGCCTACTCTCATACTATGGAAGCCGCATGTCTTCGGAAACTTTTAGGTGACATTGAAGCTCTGCCTTAACCCAGTCAGACTCGGACTGATGAGTGGATCCGAAAGACACTGACATCCACGCAGTAATCCTATGGGTGGATGGATGGATGGATGGATATTGTAGTTTTGCTTTTTGCATTATTAAAGGGCCCCTATTTTACCACCAGGTGTGATTAGCCATTAGAAGCTGTTTCAAAAGTGTCATGTGACTCCCCTCTAGTGACATCACAAGTAGGAGTGTCCACCCAGATGTATGGTGGATAGATCATTCTACCAGCCTACCCAGTGGAAGGGTAGAGGGGAGTCACATGACAATTTTGAAACGGCTTGTAATGGCTAATCACACTCACACCTGGTGGTAAAATAGGGGTCCTTTAAAATAACACTGTAGAAATTAAAAGGAAAAACAATCAGTTGATAAAAACGCAATTCTGCATCAGTGGTCTCTGCCGGCTCAGATTCAGGCAGGGAAAGATACGCTCTATGAATTTACTTTACTAATATTGTGTGTGGGTGTGTGTAGGTAGGGATAGACTTCACAGGGTCCAACGGGGATCCTCGCTCTCCAAAATCTCTCCACTACATGAGTCCAGATGGTCTGAACCAGTACCTGTCAGCCACCTGGTCCGTGGGTCTGGTGGTCCAGGATTATGACACGTTAGTATATATATGTACTATATAGTGTATATATATTATCTCTCTCTCTCTCCCTCTCTGTCTCTCTCTCCCTATCCTTCTCTCTGTCTAGATTCAAGATTCTAAGAACATTATTTGACATGGAAAACGTACATTTACATTGCCCAAGCACAAAAAGTAAAACAATTGACGACCGGCTTTGGGCCAATCAGGGCCAGCCCCAGGTCTTTGGTCCAACCCACAAGAACGCTGATTAGATAGACTAGAATTTCTTAATTCATTGAGTGAGGCGTCGCAGTGCCCCACTCAATACAATGAATGAAACGATTCTAGACTGTCTGCCTCACGACTTCTCTCTCTCCTGTTCTTCTCAGAGATAAATTCTTCCCAGCTTTTGGTTTTGGAGCCAAACTTCCTCCAGATTACCAGGTCAGTATTAACCCCTAACCCTAACCCTATTACCAGGTCAGTATTAATCCCTAATCCTAACCCTATTACCAGGTCAGTATTAATCCCTAACTCTATTACCAGGTCACTATTAATCCCTAACCCTATTACCAGGTCAGTATTAATCCTTAACCCTATTACCAGGTCAGTATTAATCCTTAACCCTATTACCAGGTCAGTATTAATCCCTAACCCCATTACCAGGTTTGTATTAATCCCTAAACCTAACCCTATTACCAGGTCAGTATTAATCCCTAACTCTATTACCAGGTCACTATTAATCCCTAACCCTATTACCAGGTCACTATTAATCCCTAACCCTATTACCAGGTCAGTATTAATCCTTAACCCTATTACCAGGTCAGTATTAATCCTTAACCCTATTACCAGGTCAGTATTAATCCCTAACCCCATTACCAGGTCAGTATTAATCCCTAAACCTAACCCTATTACCAGGTCAGTATTAATCCCTTACTTATTCTAGCCCCACCCTAACCTAGCCTCACCCTTACCTAGCCTCACCTTTACCCAGCGTCTCCCTTAACTAGTGTCTCCTTTACCTATTCTAGCCCCACCCTAACCTAGCCTCACCCTTACCTAGCCTCACCTTTACCTAGCATCTCCCTTATCTATTCTAGCCCCACCCTAACCTAAAGGCCTCAACATGTTTCTGTGTGGTTAGGGTAGGGCTGGACGATTTTTTCGATTTAATCGATTAATTAAAAAAGAGAAAATAATTATTACAAGAGAA
>OMKN01056428.1:1761-14454 GCA_900302345.1 Melanonus zugmayeri | reverse complement strand
CTTTGTTTTAGTTTAATTTTTTATTAACCTTTATTTAACCAGCAAGTCATTAAGAACAAATTCTTCTTTACAATGGCGGCCTAAGGGACAAGGGGCTGAAATACAAAATGGTTGAGAATACAAAAACACAGAAGAAGCAGACATCAGGAAAACAAGTACAGGCATAAAAACTTACAAATGATGATTATTGGGTGGAAAACAGCTGCAGGTGTGAAAGGGTTAATGATGGAGTTCTTGAAAGCAGAAATTGGTATGAATTTAACCAGTTTTAGGGTTAGGGTTAGTTTTTATCCTAGCATATAAAGTAGTCATCTTTTCTTGTTTGTGAAGATTTATTTATTCACACCAGTTGCATTGTGAGCTCAGTGGAGCTCACAATGAACATCTGGACATCTGTATGTTCTTCTTAAAAGTCCAACCATGTTTTACTGACTTACTGACTTATTTTCCCATATGACACTTATTTGAATCTAATCTATGGAGGTTTCGCACTCTGATTTAAAGGCAGGATAAAGCTGCACATTCCTGAGATGGATCTGGAAGAAGAGGCAGATGTGTTGCTGTCGAGTCCAGAGCTGGTGGACATGCTGGAGCAGTGTGTGATGAACTGGCATGCTCAGATCACCGTCATCATCGAAGAGCAGCTGAAGAAGAAGCCCCAGGTGTGTGAATGTGTGTTTGAGCCTCAGTAGAGACGGGCTACTTCCAAAACCATTCACACTTATTCAGAAGCCGTCTGTCTTTTGATCCCGTGTCTGTGTGTGTTTTAAGGCTCCTGGTCCGATGGCCGAGATAGATTTTTGGCAGGAGCGTTCGGCGATCCTCAGCGCTCTGAGCGAGCAGCTCAATCTGCCCGTAGCAAAGAAAATCGTGGCAGTGTTGACGAAGGTGGATCCGGTGACGGTTCAGAACCTGGAGTTGTCTGTGGCCGAGCTCACCAGCTACCATGTGGAGGCCGTGCAGAACATGCGCTTCCTCAGCACCCTGGAGAGACACTTTAAGGTCAGCCATGTTCTACCAACTAGTACCACACATGATTTAGTATTTTACTCAATAATATCGTGTTTCTATTCCTGCAATGGTTAGCTCTTCTTTGTTGTATTGTTAGCGCTACTGTCCTACCTGTTTCTAACTGTGTTGTAGAACCTGGCAACCGGAGCTGACTTTGGTGTGATCCTGAGCACCATGCCACAGATGATGAACAGCCTGAGACTGGTGTGGATCATCTCTAGTGACTACAACAAGGATGAGCGCATGGTCCCTCTGATGGAGCGCATTGCCTGGGAATTGTCTGAGCGCGTCAAGCGAGTTGTCAATGTCCGTGTGCTGTTTAAGTATGTATCCTCCTCTGATCTGAGATGTTCACCCGTTCCCCAGTCCCATTACTTTACCCACCGCATCATTTCAATTGTATGAACAGAGACGAAAGGGAAGTAGCAAAAGCCAAGGTGCAGGATGGGAAGCTGGTTCTGGATCAGTGGAAGGACTGCTACTTCAAGGAACGAGCCAAGATTGAAACCGCCAGGGATCCTCGCTGGGAGTTTGACCGGAAGAGGCTCTTTGAGAAGACTGACTACATGGCCTCTGTCTGCCAGGACCTCTACAATGTTCTGCAGGTCAGTAAAGACGGTCAACTCATGCTGTAGGATGTGTACAATTAAATGGGACAAATCCAATCGGGAAAGAAAGAGAAAAGACGCAGAGCTTCTCGACTAACATGTCTACCTTGATCTGATCACGTATAGGTCCTGGAGGAGTTTTCTAACATCTTTGGACCCGAGCTCAAGGCTGTGACGGGGGATCCCAAACGTATTGATGATGTGTTGCACCGGGTGGATCATCTGGTTGTGCCCATACAGGAAGTGAGCTTTGATCTGTTCAGCATGCAGAAGAGGAGCAGCTGGAACATCATCATGCAAGACTTCAATACAAAGGTTACGGTGAGTGTAGAGGAGGTGCACAACGAGAAGGTTAGATGCTAAAATACTAAAGACATGATTCACTAATCGCAGGCATGTGTCTGTTGTAGGCTTTTGAAGAAGAGGCCATCACCTTTATCGACCAGTCGTTCAAGAAGCTGCGCTCTGCAACAGCTGCTTTTGACATGCTGCTAAAGTTCAAACACATCCGATCTAGAGAAGCTCTCAACAAACAGATGATGAAGATGTTTAATGATATTCTCGCTCAGTATTGCAAAGAGGTACGCCAATAAAATCACCCACAATTCTTGGAAAAATAATGAATGTGTCTGTCCAAAGCACTACATCATTTGTAGATAACATTACAGTCTATAGAAGTCATATTTAACAACATGGTAAATGCATCGTGAATATCAGGTGAAGGGTTAGGGTTAGTCAAATGACCTAAAGTTCTTGTCTGGTTTGTGAGTGGTTGTAGGTGGAGATGATCAGTAGGAACTTTGATGCACACAAAGGGAAACCTCCGTTGTACAAGCAGCCCCTGGTGGCAGGAGCCATATCCTGGGAACGCTTGCTCTTCGGGCGCATCAAGAGTCCCATCCTGCGCTTCCAGGAGATGGAGGGCATGCTGGAAAGTGAGGAGGGCAAAGAGGTCAGAGTAACTCCAGGAGAGCAGGGTTTTTGGTTTGGGAGACCAAAACGCCGTTACATGACGCCAATGGTTTCCCGTGTCTCGTTCCGTAAAGGCCAAGGCCAAATACCTGGAGGTGGGGAAGCGCATGAGGGAGTATGAGCTGCAGAAGTACGAGCGCTGGCGAGGCGAGACGGAGAAGATCCTGCCCCTGCTGATGAAGAGAAACATACTGGTCGTGTCTGCCGATTCTGCCCATGTTGGGGGCAGCCAAGTCAAGAGTGAAATGGTTTGTGCTATTCTTCCACTACAGTGTCCAAAGACGTATGAGTTACAGTCGATTCTTGAAATATTATATAATAATCTATTCATTGTATCTCTTGAATTTTAGGATCCTTCAACACGTGAACTCCGCCTGGACAGGAACGTGAGATATCATTTGAACTTTGCTCCCGAGATCAAGGAGATCATTTCGGAGACGATGTACCTCGAACAGCTGGGATTTCCTGTGCCTCAGCTGGCACAAAATGTTGCTCTGCAGGCAGAAAAATTCCTACTATTGTACGATCATTTGAGAGTTCAACAAATCTATAAATGTAACACAAATAAATACAAACTAATTGCAATTCCATTCATAATCCACAATGTCACAAATGAGAGTCATCTCTGTCTGCAGATACATGGATGGCCTGACAGACCTGTTGAACCGCTACCACTCTCTGATGGACAGCCTGAATGATGCACAGTTTCTCCTGTTGGAGGAGCACATCCAGGAGTTGAGGAAAGTGATGCGCTTTGGTGCCAAGATGCTCAACTGGAACTCTTTGGGTACATACACATGCTAGAAAAACCATGGTTTAAATTCCCATGAGTTAAAACGTTGTGTACTTCCTTCATCTTCTAGAACCAAGTGAAGAGCAGCTCTCTGAGACATGTTCTTTATTTTTTTTCAAAGGAATTTTGGAGTTCATCAACCGTGGAATCCAAGCTACCTCCAAGTTTGAGTCTCTTGTCGTTCCCATTCAGAGGAACGAAAGAGAAATTGACTCCAAGTTGCAGACCATGGAGATGGCCAACCTCTTTAAGTTTCCATCACCAGATAAATCCACCGACTTGCCAGGTGAAAATGTGTGAGAATGATATGGTGTCAAATCATCAATTGAAGGATATGTCATGTCATGACCGTCATCTCTATGGTGTTTTTGTTTTGTTTAAGGCATCAAGGAGTTCTGTGAGTTCATCGAACACGAGAGAACCAAGGATCTAAATGTGTTGACCAGAAAGTACATGGCCATTGGGCCTATTCTCACCAAGATGGAGAGTTTGATCATGCACACCAGCACTGGCAAATCCAAGCACATGGCAAAGTATTACGCCTACTGGGAGCGCAAGGTGTTTGACTCCCTCATTCAGATGGTTCTGAGGTAATTAAAAAATTATGACAAATGTGTTAACCTAACCCGGAGAGCTAATGATGGATCTGGACTTTGTATGACCATCTCCATCCCCTCCTTTAGGAACCTGCAGCTCTTCAACAAGGCCCTGACAGGGAACACCCCTCTCTTCCAGATTGAAACCATCCTGTCTGCCCCAGAGATTTTGCTGCAGCCCAAAAGCAATGAAGTCTACAAGTTGATAATGAACTGTGTCAGGAACTGCGTAGACGGCACCAAGGTGGGGCGTTGATCTTCAGCTCAACCTTGATTCAAATCATCACTTGTGGGGGGGGGGGGGTCTTTAAAGAGTAACCAACCATCATGATTGCGCCACACCGATCGCTTTGCATAAGAAACCTAAAGACACGACTCTGAACCAATCAATCATTGCAATTTCTCCAGTAATGTCGAATCTAAGGTGTGATTGTAGCGTTAGGTTCCTCTTTAAGGGTTAGGGTTCTGACGTGGTAACAATGCTAAATCTGTGTTTTTTTCCAGAGGTTTGTGCGCTGGATGCACGGCACCTGCATGGAGTGTCCTCCGCAGTGTGTGGGCGGGGAGGACGACCTGCTCACCTTCAGCTTCTACAACGAGGTGTGCCAGCACCCACAGATAATTGAGCGGGCCCTGACGGTGTCCCAGAACGTCCAGCGGCTGCTGTGCTCGTTGGGTCGCTACCTCAGCAGCTGGAAGCGCTACTGCCCCCTGTGGAAACTGGATAAGGCGGTGGCCATGGAGAAATTTGCCGCCAAAAAGCCCCCGTGCATCCTGTACGACGACAAGCTCCAGTTCTTTGCAAAGGTCCACCAGGAGGTGCTGACGGAGCCACTGGTGAAGAACGAGCACATGATCCGCTTGAATTTGGCACCTCTGGCTCACACGGTGCAGGAGAACGCCCAGGCGTGGGTCAGTTCCCTGGGCCGGCTTCTCAACCAGTCCGCCAGGGAGGACCTCCTCGGCCTGAGGGATGAATTCATGGTACTGAACCTGGAAATCAAAGACACACTGTGAAGGAGTGGTTCTCTGGTTTTAATCAGTCAGATTAGTGTTATTGATGTTAAATATAGTATATAGTGTTATCAATATTTTACACTGTACAGTGTGTGGAACGTTTTCACTGAAGTGCTCACACAAGCTTATCGTCTGCCTCAACACAAATGTTTCTTTTAATCAGCTAATGTGTAGCATGTTAGTACGTTACGCCTTTAAACATACAAAAGAACAGGATAAAATGCTCTGTAGTGAAACTCTAGGGCAAACAACGTTTTACTATAGTATAAAGTATATATAGTATAGGGCTATAGTATAAAGTCAAATTGAGATCAGGAAAACATAGAAACTTGTGAAGGCATATGAAGGCCAAATGAAACGGATGTGTTTTGTTTCCCCTGAGCAGCACCTCTCACAGAATCTGAAGCAGGACCCCAACAGTCTGGAGGACTTGAAGTTTGTCCTGGGCACCATCTCTGACATCCGGGCCATGTCTCTCACGGTGGAGATGAGGCTGGCTGACATCCAAGAGAAATACAGGACCCTGGCCATGTACAAAGTGGAGGTCATATTTTGCGTCTCTACGTCCCCAATTGGCTTCATGGGATCCATGGATTCTGTCCATGCTTAAAGTAAACTTGCTTCTTGTCTCTCACCCAGGCTCCAAACGAGGACCTGGAGCTAGTGGGCAGTATCGGTCCGATGTGGAGTCAACTCTTAACCGAGTCCAAACTAGTGGATCGAAGTCTGGGCCGCGTCAAGAAAACCTTTACTGAGGTGCGCTGGGGTTCACCTTTACCTGAGCTTTCCATCTCCAAAAGTTTGAAAAATTTTAATTTCAGTAAGATGGGGAATCATACAGTAGAAGAGAAAATGACAAATTAAATCTGATATGATGAAGTTAGTAGTTCATTACTATTGCAATATAATAATATAATATAATTTAGTATTTGGCTTCTATGCCAAAAGGTCTGCCCAGTGTTTGTGAGGCAAAGGCACCTTCTAAAAAATGTGAGACGTATGATCATCATGTTCTGGAGATGCAAACAAGCTGTTGAAGCTCCTCCAAAAATGTCCCAAATAATGCTTCACATTTCCGAGCAGATCACCAAGGAACAGATTGAGGCGTTCACGCAGGAGCTGTCTATCTTCGCAGAGAGCTTTAACATGCATGGGCCTGGAGCTGTGGGGGACGACTTGGAGAAAGGTGCTGCGCTACCTCTTTGCTCTCACCTGCTGACCACATCTGTCAAAAACAGATGGTTATTGTCATATTTTCCTTGTTCATTCTCCTCCTGCCCTTCCATTTAGGCTTGGCCGTTATGACAACATATGAAGTGGAACTGGCCAAGATGGAGTCCGGACGGCAGGAGCTGGCCAATGCTGAGAAGCTGTTTGACCTGTCATTCACCATGTATCCAGAGCTGCTGCAAGTACAGAAGGATATGAAGGGACTGAGGCTGGTGTATGACACATACAATGCTCAGAAGGTCAGCATGTGTGTTTCTATTTGTGCCGGTGTATTGTGCATGTTTTTCTGTTTTAGACCAGTGGTGTAGTCTACATCATATGCAGGTATACGCTGTATACCCACTATGAAAGCTCCAGGATCCCCGTATACCTACTTAAAAATGCACAAGGATACGTAATAATATAGTTTTGTGACAGAACTTTCACTTCAGCAATTTGTTATACCGAGTCGAGAGATGTGACGGGTCGAGAGATGTGAAGGCAAACTTGACCAAAGGGGAACAGGGCAGTGCGTCATGTGTGTGGTAGTGAGTGATGGTGAAGGTGAGCCAGTGGCGTAGCCAGGAATTCATTTGCAGGTGGACCTGAGCATGAAGTGGGTGGGCCTGGGCATGAAGTGGGTGGGCCTGGGCATGAAGTGGGTGGGCCTGGACAGAAGTGGGTGGGCCTGGGCATGAAGTGGGTGGGCCTGGACAGAAGTGGGTGGGCCTGGGCATGAAGTGGGTGGGCCACCCATAGCTACGCCCCTGATGTGAGCGGAGCAGAGGAAAAGGTTACCAGTGAAGTTGTCAATCTGGCAACACGTATGTAGGCTATCAGTAATATGGCTCCCTATTCGGACTGGTAGATCTCGGCAGACTGGCAACTGTAAAAGTAGATCTTGGTTGAGAAAAGGTTGGGCCCCCTGGTGTAGGGCCTACATACTACTGGTGTAGGGCCTGGTGTAGGGCCTACATACTACTGGTGTAGGGCCTGATGTAGGGCCCCCCTGGTGTAGGGCCTACATACTACTGGTGTAGGGCCTGGTGTAGGGCCTACATACTACTGGTATAGGGCCCCCCTGGTGTAGGGCCTACATACTACTGGTGTAGGGCCTACATACTACTGGTGTAGGGCCTGGTGTAGGGCCCCCCTGGTGAAGGGCCTACATACTACTTGTTGGGAACAGACATCCGACTACAAACATGGTCGTGGGTCACATGCACCGTTCTAAGTCAACCATTAACCTGCAGTTACTAGTCTTGCAAAACATAGCCTATGTTCTCAAAGTACACACATCATGGGTGTCATACCTTTATATGATTTACAATATCACAAGACACAGCTGATGACATCACAAGAACTTCATCCATCCGAGCATACGAAACACATGATACTAATGTTTCTATAGACATGACATGAGCAATATCATACGTGTTAGGGTGGAGACTAGTGAACCCAGAGACACAGGATAAGGGATCCTTAAGGGATTTAATGAAGGAATAACAGGGTAAACAGACAGGCGGGGATATCAGCAACAGGTAGAGATCCGGCAACAGGCAGGGTAGTCAGACAGACAGACAGGCAGGCAGGCAGGCAAGGAGACAGGCAAGCAGACGGGTAGGTAGACAGGTGGGTTTGACAACGGGCAGACGGGTAAGAAACCGAGAACGAACTGACGTGGAATATTCAACAACGATCTGCCGATGATAGGAACTTGCAGCCACGCCCCCAGCAAATACATACACACGCACACACACACACACAGGAGAGTAAAAAAAAAAAAGGCAAAGTCAGCTTTATTGTCAGTTCACTGTATGTACACACAGGGGGCTGGAATGATGTTCCCCTCTTAACATCAAGGTACAAACATATGAATATGAAATATATTGACACAATATACAGAATAATAAGAATACATGTAAATGAGAATACAATATATACAATAACATAGTGCAAGTAGTAGTAGAGAGACTGACTGACTGATATGAAGGAGACAATAAGCTCATAATCCAGTATACCCACTACAATAAAGTACACCCCGCATTAGACGACATGAAACACATCAAGAATAATGGAGGAAGAATAATACAAAGTACATAATAATACAGTCAACACATAAAACACATCAAATATAAGGTTATTCTTCATGTATGTCCAACGTTTCAGATAGCTAAGGCGGAGTGGTCCCAGACGCTGTGGGTGAACCTGAACCTCCAGCTGCTGCAGGAGGGCAGCGAGGGCTTTCTCAGGACCCTGAGGAAGCTGCCCAAAGAGGTCCGAGCGCTGCCGGTGGCCTTCTTCCTGCAGGGACGCATGAAGGAGTTCAAAGAGTCCCTGCCCCTCCTGCTGGACCTGAAGAATGAAGCGCTAAGAGAAAGGTCCGCTCAGAGACTGGACAACATTTCAAAAGTTCTTTACCAATCATTTAACGCTGTGTATATATAGTTATATATATATATATATAGTTATATATATAGTTATATATGGGTCACACACCGTCCACTCTTTTCCACAGACACTGGAGAGACCTCATGGAAAGAACCGGGACCAGCTTTGACATGAACCCCGAGACCTTCACGCTGGAAAACATGTTTTCCATCGAGCTGCACAAGTACAGCGGCGTGATCGGCGACATCGTCACATCTGCCGTTAAGGAGCTTAGCATCGAGAAGGTACGGTTTCTGCTTCCTGAGAAGGGCTTTTTAAAAAAAGTCTTTCTTCCCTGGAGACGATATCGATCGACATGTCTGATGCCGTGATGTGGTGATGTCGTGAGCAGGGCGTGAAGGAGGTGGTGGAGGCCTGGGAGATGATGAAGTTCAGCGTGCAGCGCTACTTTAAAGGCACCCAGGAGCGGGGCTCCATCCTGGGCCCCGTGGACGACGTCCTGCAGAGCCTGGACGACAACTCCATGAACCTGCAGAGCATGGCGGGCAGCCGCTTCGTGGGCCCCTTCCTCTCCACCGTCCAGCAGTGGGAGAAGAACCTGTCCCTCATCGGGGAGGTCATCGAGGTGGGTCGACGCCCTCAGTGTTCACAGATGGAAAGAGTACTGAAGTATTGTTACTTTGATGAAAGTGTACTCTACAAGAAATGAAAGTACTACTCAAGTAGAAGTTAAACGTAGGTCATTTCAAAACTACTTTGAGTACAAGTTGCTTTGTTACTTTGAACTGAGTGACTGATAACTGACTGAGTGACTGATAACTGACTGAGTGACTGATAACTGACTGAGTGACTGATAACTGACTGAGTGATTGATAACTGACTGAGTGATTGATAACTGACTGAGTGACTGATAACTGACAGTGATTGATAACTGACTGAGTGACTGATAACTGACAGTGATTGATAACTGACTGAGTGACTGATAACTGACTGAGTGACTGATAACTGACTGAGTGACTGATAACTGACTGAGTGACTGATAACTGACTGAGTGATTGATAACTGACTGAGTGATTGATAACTGACTGAGTGACTGATAACTGACTGAGTGACTGATAACTGACTGAGTGACTGTTAACTGACTGAGTGACTGATAACTGACTGACCAACCGTAACCATTGGTTACAGACAGATGATTTCATTTGATTGGCCTGTGTGTTGTGGGAGGACGTAAAGAGAAAGTATTCTCTTGCATTTATTCTTCTCCCTCACATTTTTCCTACGAGAGCCTATAAAATGTGTACTCTGTAACGAATGCCATTTTAAATGAAATAGATTATTTAACTCAAACCCTACTTAAGTAAATAATTAGGTCATTTTTATTGAATTTAAAGTAATTTTGCAATTTAAAAAAAGAGTACACGAAAAAGCTCCTCAATTACAGTAACTTGAGTCGTAATGTGTTACTTTACACCCCTGTTAGTGCTGCACACTCAGGTCATAATGTGTTACTTTACACCCCTGTTAGTGCTGCACACTCAGGTCGTAATGTGTTACTTTACACCCCTGTTAGTGCTGCACACTCAGGTCATAATGTGTTACTTTACACCCCTGTTAGTGCTGCACACTCAAGTCGTAATGTGTTACTTTACACCCCTGTTAGTGCTGCACACTCAAGTCGTAATGTGTTACTTTACACCCCTGTTAGTGCTGCACACTCAAGTCATAATGTGTTACTTTACACCCCTGTTAGTGCTGCACACTCAAGTTGTAATGTGTTACTTTACACCCCTGTTAGTGCTGCACACTCGCAGCTTCATCCAAACCTCTATGTTTGTTACACCTGTGCACAGGTGTGGATGCTCGTGCAGCGCAAATGGATGTACCTGGAGAGCATCTTCATCGGCGGTGACATCCGCTCACAGTTACCGGAGGAAGCCAAGAAGTTTGACCACATTGATAAGATGTTCAAGAAAGTAAGTGTGCGGTTAACGTGGCTGAGATGATGGGACACATATGAGCATCATGCAGCGAGTACTTACACTGGTGACAATCAATGCTGTCGCCGGTATTACACACGTTTTTCACATCTAGTTCCACTCATGAAAGGTTCCTCTACAGAGTGAAGCTGTTCTTGGGAGAGAAGATGTCTCATTCAAATTGTACCTTACTCTGATCAGTGATGTGCAGCCATTGACCCCATGTTTGGTGCCCACATGCTTCATTAGTTGTTTTGTGGTGTAGATCATGATGGACACAGTGAAGGACCCGGGCATCAAGCGCTGCTGCCTGGTCCCCAACAGACTGGCCGAGCTCCAGGGCCTGAGCGATGGCCTGGAGCGATGCCAGAAGAGCCTCAACGACTACCTGGACTCCAAGCGCAACGCCTTCCCTCGCTTCTTCTTCATCTCCGATGACGAGTTGCTGAGCATCCTGGGAAGCAGCGACCCTGCGTGCGTCCAAGAGCACATGATCAAGGTACGTAAGAAACACCTCTGTGTGTGTGTATGTGTGTGTGTTTAGTTGTATAACTGCACTCTCCCCACGCCGACATGCAAAGATGTACGACAACATCGCGTCGCTGCGGTTTGACGTGGGCGCCGGCGGAGAGACGATGGCCGGGGCCTTGGTTTCTGCCGAGGGGGAGGTGATGGCACTGAGGAAGCCGGTGGCAGCGGAGGGCAGGGTGGAGGACTGGATGACCGGAGTGCTCCTGGAGATGAGGAGGACCAATCACCTCATCACCAAGGAGGCCATTTTCCACTACGGTGAAGACAAGAGCAGGTGGGCCTGCATGAAGCTCCCATCACTCTGGTGATATCACAGCATTACTTTTACTTTCTTTCTTTACTTCCACAGCATTAAACCACTAGTGGTCCATTCCATGGTCCTCCTGCTCTGAGTGTTATCTTCAAAATCCTGCTCTCTTGAGTTGTTTGAGACTTTACACCAGCAGCGGCTTTAATCCAAGTCCGTTCCGGTCTTCATCAATGATCCTGTTTTCCATCAAACCTCTCAAATCACAGGGTCAGGGTCAGGGTTAGGGTTAACCCTGACCCTAACACATTGATCGCACACATCTTAGTTTAGTGAGTAGAAACACCGGCTCCATGCAGCGTCAGGGCAACATCCAGAACAACGTGTTCCCGTCTCTGTCCAGGGTGGACTGGATGCTGCTATACCAGGGCATGGTGGTTTTGGCCGGCAACCAGGTGTGGTGGACCTGGGAGGTGGAGGACGTGTTCAACAGGGTCAAGAAGGGCGAGAAGCAGGCGCTGAAAAACTACGGCAAGAAGATGCACCGGCAGATCGACGAGCTGGTGACGCGCATCACCAGCCCCATGAAGAACAACGACCGGCGTAAGATCAACACGGTGCTCATCCTGGACGTCCACGGAAGAGACATTGTGGACACCTTCATCAGGGACAGGTATCCTCCCCTCGCCCCTTGTTTCCTTCCTTTGATTCTCCTCTCTTTTGCTTTCATTTCCTCTCCTCCTTTCCTTTCCTCTCTTCTCCCTTCCTTTCCTTTCCTTTCATGGTAGGTGGTGATTGATCTCTTTCCAGTCAAGACCTAACCCTAACCCTTAGGGTTTGTGCTATGACCTAACCCTAACCCTTAGGGTTTGTGCTATGACCTAACCCTAACCCTAACCCTAACCTTAACCCGGTCTGTGTTAACTTTAAAATGACCATCTTCTGGCTGACTTCTCTTGCTGTATGAAGATGTGTTGGTGCGCACTTCTTGGTTTGTTTTTAGTCTTTAACTTTGTGATTCCACTCGGATTATCTTCACGAGGGACGAGATGCTAAACATCAGGGACTCCACAACATCTGATGGACATTTTGGTCAGTGGTGCTCTGGCAGGGTTAGGGTTAGGGTTAGGTCAGTGGTGCTCTGGCAGGGTTAGGGTTAGGTCAGTGGTGCTCTGGCAGGGTTAGGGTTAGGGTTAGGGTTAGGTCAGTGGTGCTCTGGCAGGGTTAGGGTTAGGTCAGTAGTGCTCTGGCAGGGTTAGGGTTAGGGTTAGGTCAGTGGTGCTCTGGCAGGGTTAGGGTTAGGTTAGTGGTGCTCTGGCAGGGTCAGGGTTAGGGTTAG
>OMKN01056427.1:0-12839 GCA_900302345.1 Melanonus zugmayeri | reverse complement strand
AAATACGCCCATGGGCCAAGCACTCTTTCACCCAAAATGGTGAACTCGTAAAGACATTAAACGGTAAAACAAATGTTGACCAAAAGCTCCTCTAGATGTAAGCATGGGTATTATTGGATTCTTTGCTTTGTAATCCGCTTGGTTGGTGGAGGATATCACCGCGGCTAACAATCCTCAATGGAAACCACGCGTTATTGCTACGCTATCGCATTTCACTAGCCAGGTCGCATGCTAGTTCGCTGGAAACACCAGAGCGCTCCCAGGCATCTTGCCTTAAATAATCCATATGTATGAGCTGTGTGGTTCACAAAACCCCCCGATCCCCCATCTGCGGCCAATTAGGCCCGTTGTATAATCTAGCCCTAAATCACACCGAGCTCCGAGACATCAGCGACTTGACCGCAGTGGAGGCCTGAGGAGTCGGGTTTCATTTGAGCTCCCCCAGACATGCCTCTCTGGGTGGGTACAGTGAAGAGCAAATAGAGACAGTGTGTGGTGATGACGCAGACTCCTGAAGACCGCTTCTTGTCCCGCTCCGGTCTTCAGGTCTTCGCCCCGGCCCTCCGGTGTCGGTGGGTCTAGATCAATCGAACGTCTGCAGTTTAAACGACAGCAGATGTTACTGGGCCCACTGGCCGTGCTGGTCTCCATTTTAACAGGGGGGTAAATGTGGGGGTTCTGTACGGCTCTGTTTCTGTGTTTTCCCATTTTGTGTGTGTGTGAGAGAGAGGGATAGAGAGTGTGTGTGTGTGTGGCAGTGTGTGTATTGCCATATGTGTGTGTTTCTATATGTGTGTGTGTGTGTGTGTGTGTCAGCATACACACTGTCATAATATGTGTGTAGCACAGGTCTGCTCCTCCTAAGCTGCCCATTATCAGAGCTATCTAACGTGGGATCCCCTGTATCTCCAGGGCTTATACCAGCCTAATCACCGTGAAGAGCTCTGATCCAATCACATCGCACTGTTTCAATTATGAGGACAAACTCTGTGGTGTGTGTGCGTGTGCGCGCGTGTGTGTGTGTGTGTGTGTGTGGAGGGGAAGGCAGACACATTGGAAGTATGGGGACATAATTAGTTCCAGCAGACAGAAAGGAAAAAATCCCTGCTGGCTGTTTATATCACTGTATTCATATCTATATCAGTAAATCATCTTTTAAAGTTAAACACCCCTGAAGAATGTGTGTATGTTACCCGCAGTACTTGAGGATAACGTTGTCTGGGCTGTGACCATTTGAACCTCTTGCACAAGAGTGGGAGAAGAGAGAAGGGAATGTAAGCAAGTGATGTCATGCTTGGCTCCTCTAGCTTCACGTAACTATGTACACTATATTATTATTATTACTATTATATATCATATCAACGTCTCAGGAACTGGTTCATGTTGAGTAGAATATCATTCACTCCTCTTCTATGATGATCAACCTCATAGAAATTCACTGGGAGTCAGGGATAGCTTTGTAGAATCAGTTTTTGTTGCCAGGTAAGCTTTCACATACAAGGAATATGTTGTAGTCTACTGGTGCGGAAATACAAGATAAACCCCCCCCCAAAATTCTTCAAATCAAATAAAAATTAAGATATTTAAAAAAGATGTACAATTCAGGAACTTTATCTTAATAACTCTTCTATCCTACATGTGTACACACAAACCCATGAATGAAATGTATATATCAATATAATATGTACCTGTGGGGGAAAGGTGTTGCCCCCACGTTTTAAGGAATAAAACTAAGCGGTTCTGGTGATGGTGTATGAAAAAAAGCTTTTACTTGCAAGATGAAATATTTACAGAGGCCTCATGAATTGATAAAAAACCCCCAGCAAAAATAACGTAGGCCTACCATTATTACACACATAGGGGGAGATCTATATTGAGGCATGAATACCCATCATTCACTATTGCTATTAAATAAATAATTAGCAATGAATAATTCACAAAGTAAAAATAAGACAAAATAGTATGAATACGACATTAAAAAATAATGTCCCCCTCTTCTTATCGGATGGTACGGTCTGATTAGTGGGACGTGCGTGTAGACCCTGATTAGTGCAGGAGTAAATGTTGCTCCCTCACAGTTGCCCCTTTTTCCTTCTTACATGAATGCTAAATGGAGGAGGCTCCAGTGTGGGATCCACTAAACCACTAAATCCATTCCAGAAGATAAGCTTCATCTAGAGTTATGTTGGCACTTTTTGGGGAAAAGAACATGAACCTAGCCCAATGTACCTTTTACCATGTGCCCGGCTCTCTATTTATCAAGCTAATCGTCGCTAGGCTTTGCAGCTTTGGCAGAGAGATTCTCCAGGACAGCGAGAGGCACCATTACGGCGCGGCGATGCTGACTGATGTTCCCCGAGACACAAAGTGTATTGCGATGCTGCCGGGTCTCCGATGACTTCGGCTGCGTTTGCCTTCGTGAAAAATGTCATCTAGTGTGTGTGTGTGTGTGTGTGTGTGTGTGTGTATGTAAAATGTTTCTCTGTCCGTAATTTAATTTGATTCGAAGCCTGCAGATTCTCTCTGGTCCGCCTCCCATCATTCTTTACGTTTTTATTAAATTGCGTTGTTAGTCTAATTAGATTTAGAAAAGCGTGCCCAGCCAGGGGAGCTGAGGCCCTCGGTTCTTCGGAGGTATTCACGCTGCAGGGGTGGCGGTTATCCAAAACAATGAGTGTACATGAAGAGCCTCTTTGTTCTGCTCTCGACGGACGCTGAGAGCCTCTATAAAGGTTGGACGGTAAACACTAGAGAGGGAAGTGAACCAGAGACACGCCCGCAGAGCCCCGTCTCACAGCGCTATCATGACCTCTGGAACCAGTGGAGGACGTTGTGGAGACGTTTCTTTGTCCTGGAATCACAACAATCACGTCTATCAATCGCATAAAAACCAGACTGAGTTAAGTTAACATCCACAGCTCCTCCACGTCTTTTTACAACAGCGCTCCTGATACTTCTTTCGCCGTTCGAGTTTTTTTAATGTATAGGTCTCATTAGACATGACATACGTCTCCTTCTAAAGCAATAATTATTTTCTCTTTCCCATGATTAATATGGAACTGAATTCCTGTATCTTAAGCCTCTGTGTCATATTTCATGCAGTTATTATAATGTGCATTCAAAAAATGCATATTATAATTATATATTATACATTGTAAAAATGCTAATTATAGGTCTGCATTTTAACAACCATACAAGAGTAGAAAAACTTGTACACGAAGGGATGTACAGATACAGAGATGTAAACACACACATAAGACACACATATTCCCAACTTGCACAATTTCTCACACATACACACACACACACCAGACACAAACATACCTAACTCGCACCAGTCCCCATACAGTACACACACATGCTCACACATGCACACACAGACACACACACACACAAACAAAGTTAACGGATATCAGCTTCTGTTGCTAGGATACCATTCATTTCTAAGTGAATCAGGGTGGTGCAAAAAATAAACAGTAAAAAAAAAGTAAAAAGTAACTTTCAACTTCAACACCCAAGGAATAATTCAACCTGCCACTCGTGTGCCCTTTATAGTAGTACTGTGTCCACACTGGACCTCCTGACCCACACACACACACACACACACAATCGAACACACACGTATTCACTCCTAAACAAACAGCCCTATTCCACAGCTGGCGTGTTATGGAATGGTCATTGATGTTCTCTGGTCTTCTGTATGAGGTTCCTGTGTAAGTGGTCCCTGTGGGGCCCTAACTGGCACCCTGAGTAGAAAACCCGGTTCTCTTCAGGATTTGGCCAATTTACAGCAATATTTCATCTTCTGGACCCCCTCCCCATACTCTGTGCCCTCATCATCATATACAATAAGACCATACGAAGCATGCAGGAATCCCATAATTGCTGCATAAGACGCCCCAAGAGAAGTTACTAGAAACTGCTCTGAGGTCTGTTTAGGTTGTGAGATCTTTTCCTCCGGTGTCTCGACCACTACCGGCATTACTCAGGGTTTTGAACTCCATCAGGATCCGTCCAGAGGCATCCTCATCCTCATCAAACAAATAAATGCATGCGCTTCCCAGAGCCTTTCATGATGTAAATCCCCTTTCCGTCTCATGATATTGAGTGTGTGTATCCTCAATATTCTCGGTAGACAAGCCCAAACTAATTCACTATATCTATATGCAACATCATTTTAATCCTGTATACAAGAAGGAGAAATACATCAGTTGCATTCTTAGAAAATATGAGTTGCATTCTGGGAAAAATGATGCACGGATCATGAAGCATTTTTTTAACCTTTCTTCCCCCCGGGCTGCGTGTCGATATCTGTACACTGTCAGTGAGATTTGACTGTGAAATTGACTTTATTTATTGGATTTTACTGAAGAACACTTCATAAATCCAGAGGTGTCGTGCTCAAGGATGAAGGGATGGATGGAGGGATATGCATGGATAGATGGATGGATTTTGATATAGAATAGGATGAGAGAAAGAGGATGAGAAGGCTGCACCATAATGAAGGCCGTTTCCAAGAAGTTTCACCTCGCCAAGTCGCTGGTAGTCTTCAGTAATTGCAAGTAAAGACAGGTTCTTTCGCCTTCAATTAGTTATAAAAAGTAATCATTTGTTCCTTCCTGTAAAAAAAAACCCTGGAGCTTTAAGAAAATGAAATTGCAGTCTTTCAGCTGGTGATTGAAAGGCTTTTGTCACTCCTCTGTCTACTGTTAGAGACAAAATGACTCCATATTCCCTCAACCCCTCTGCTCTGCCTGGATATGAATAAAATGAATTAAAACCGGTCTACAGTACCACAGCCAAGGTATTACAAGAATGGATTTGTGTGTGTGTTTGTGTGTGTGTGTGTTTGTGTGTGCGTGCGCTGCAAACCGAGGTCCGCAGAACCGCAGGCTTCGTCGTCGCCTTCGTGGGCATTTCATCTCACGTCTTTCTTTATCTCGAACGGACGGGCGCTCGCAGCCCAGGTCCTGTTTTTCGCACGGTCAGGGTGGATCCGTGTGCTGATGTGTGTGTGTGTGTGTGTGTGTGTGTGTTTCTACAGTACAGTCAAGGATACAAGGTTATCCGTGTACATTGGAGTTATCTGTCTATGTCTGCCTGGGGTGGTCTTGGCTGTGGGATGCATGAAATGTATTAGATTCATTTAAAGTGTGTTTATTTTCATTTAAATGTTCTTTTACTGGCCTCACGTGACACAACTGAAGATGATTTTCAGTTATTCATGCAATTTATTGTAGTAATACTACAATAGTAGTAATACTACTTTAAAAGTAATACTACTTTAAAAAGTTAAATAGTATTTGTACTTCATAGGATTGTAATATGATTTATGTCCATGAGATTTAAATAACATTAAATGTTCATTTGATTGTAATAACATTGAAGTCAGTATGATTGTCATATGATTTAGTTTGATTTAAATCTTTAACAGTATTTAAGATTGCCTCATGTTTCCTAGAATCACATACACACAATTGATTTTCCCACACTGATCATATCTATTGTAGAGATACAGTATGTGGACAGAAAGACAGTCACTAATCATTACCACGGTAACGTCATCTCACCTGAGCTCAGGTGAGTCAGTGTTTCCGTTCCCATGATCAATCCACTCCGATTACCTGTGACTAATACACACAGGCCTGGGCCTGCTCTGCTAACTATTTATCTCTCTCTCTCCCCTCTCTCTCCAGATCCAAAGGGCTTTATTGGCATAGAATATGTACATTTACACATTTAAACGTACATCTCTCTCACACACACACACACACACCTCGTTCTCTCTCTCTCTCTCACACTTCCACTCTTTCACGCTGTGTCTCTATATCTCTCACTCCCTGTCTCTCTCGTTTTTTGCTTTTTCTTTCTCTCTCTTCATATACACCAATATACAGCTTGTGTGTGTGTGTGTGTGTGTGTTTGCAAGCAATGTGTTCAGTCCTCCCCTGTAGCTTAACACCCACAGACTCATAGCCCAATTAAAAGATGCTAATGCCTCGATGACTTATCATACGACATCATCAGGTATTACATCATGTATATTCAAATGACACCTACTCCACAACTTCACTTATTTCACTGAAAGTAATTTTTTTGTTGTTGGCCACTACTACATATAAAACACACTAATATTATATCTATACTACATAAAATACACTAATATGAAAAGGAAATAATTTCACATGTAATAAGACGGGACAGCATCTCCCTTGAAGCCTATAATCTAAAAATTATGACCTAAGCTATACTTGCATGAAATGATTCCCAATATGAATATTAAAACGACAAGGCCAGCCTTTTCCTTATTGCAGACATCAACCAACAATGATCTGTCTGAACGTTTGCGTGAATTAAATGTCAGTTCATATAATTTACCGCACATGGTGATAGAAAAGTATCACACCACACCTATCACCTTCAAAGAAACATTTGTAAAGTGTGGTAAGTATTAAATCAATATGTGTATGGTTATATACAGTTTATTAGGTTATATACAGTCTATTATGATTTTATTACACTAAATTGCTCTTTGGTAAAACATAATGCATTTAGACACTCTCAGTCGAGCCCAGAGTTGAAACGGTACAGAGAGGGACCACGTTGCTGTTCACAGTGAGGTGTTCATTACATGCTAATCTTATTTACCCATCACACATCAGCTGGAGATCCTGCTCATTGTTCCAGCATAAGAAATGTACTTAGAGCAGGGTGAACCTATTCCAGAGTCAATACATGATTACCGCCAAGTCAGCATGGGCTGAACAATTATATTGGCTCATCATCATCTCCTGGTTCCAGAGGTGGAGACTACATCGAAGGATTACTGCGATCTTCGAGTATGTGCACAACATTATTGCCTATACCAGCATTTTAAAAGTACCAAACTACACGGATCTGCATTATTCACAGTCAAGGCATGTTTTAAGGATGTGAGGGTTTCTTAAACGTGACCTGGTATCACGGGCCTCTAGGCGAACAGCCTGCCCTACATGTATATTTTCCCTAACGTGCACCAAACCCATCACTTAAAAACCTGCACAGCAGATCTTTTTTGCAAACATGGGTCAGATGCATCCATCTTCAATTACCGAGCCCTGAAGCCGCACCTCCGGTGACGCATGACAACGAGGGTGAGACTTTTCCCCATTTCACAAGGCAAAGACGTGTGGATATGCATATGTCTATATATACACAGGTGTGCATATTTGCATACTTTTACTTTCCAGATGTTTTTTATTCTTTTAATTAACTCTGTTATTGATCTGGAGAGGAAATTATGTGGTTATCTAAAGTCTAACTATTATGATTATGATTATTATTATGATTATTATGTTGTCACTGTCACTGTGCCAATCCAATGTGTTACTTGATATGTGACATGAGGTGTGCCTCCCACAAGCCAGAGAAGGCCCGTGGGCGGCAGAGCTTCTTCAGGTCAGTCTGAATAGAAAGTAATGGTCATTACGTCAGTAGCGCTCCGGGTTTATCCGGCGCTGTCCTCCTGACTGAAACTGAAACGGGTTGCAGTCACACCACAAACATCTTTTACCGTTGCACCTGCAGGCTATTAGTAGGCTCTAGCCTACAGTGTATGGTTAGTACAGTGACAGACACAATGACCGGCTGTAGCCTACAGTGTATGGTTAGTACAGAGACATACACAATGACCGGCTGTAGCCTACAGTCTATGGTTAGTACATAGACAGACCGACCATAAGGAGCTTTTTGAAAAACAAAAACAAAGAAATGAGCAATTCAGTTGGTGGAGAGAAGTCAGGAGCGGTAGGTCAGTGTAATGATAAAAGTTGAGGCCAACTCTGTACACAACGCCCACATTGTTGTTAGGAATCCTAACATCCATAATAGTAGCTGATAAGGCAACATGGACGATCAATCTATTGCTAGAAATGCATATGTGTGTGTGTGTGTGTGTGTCAATCTTGTGCCAACAGAAAAAAACACTTATCCGCTTTCTTTTAATTATGGGCTACCTAATTAAAAATTAAAGTAGGCCTACTCAACAACAGAGAGAGGAAAGAAAGAAGAGAGGATGTGAGAGGAGAGTTAACACAAAGTCACGGTACGAACACATATGGGGTCATATGTCATGTTGTCACTGTGACCTTTGTGTCAAGTCCACAAAAAATGTTAGGTTGTTGTATGGTGGAAATTAAAAGTAATTTACTGGCTCATCAGCTAAGCTGCAAACGTGTACAATGATTTTAATCCTTCGATCAATCTCAAATTCTCGGACCCCAAGTTTGGGCCCAGTGAGATGAACGCATCTGGTTTACATTCTGTTTACCGTAACACAATGAGAAACACAATAGTTAGTATTTTGCGATCTCCTTTTTTAATTTTTTAATTTTCTTTTTTTAAAATCCTGTAGCACTTTGGGATTCATGGCAAATGAAAAGTATATATGTCATTATATATATATTTATATGAAAAATATAAATAAAATGCATTTTTATTAATAGACAGAACAATTCTCAAGGCAGGTCTTTTCTCTCTTAAAGGTTGCTTTTTGCAAACTGTCGTTGACTAATAATAAAAATAATAATAATAATAATAATAATAAATGATATAATATAATTATATAATAATAATTATTATTATTATCATTATTATTATACTGATAATAAGTATTATTATAATAATACTTATTATAATAATGATAATAATACAGGCCTGGGGCCATCGTCGTCCTACCGAAACATTACACCTAGTGAGTCAGAGAGGAGGAGGAGGGAGTGGTCCGGTCTATAAGAGACAGACCCAGCTGACAGCCGCAGACTGGCGGTGGAGCTGCTGGGAGGAACACACTCGGGATCATAACTTGTGTGAGATCATCATAACTTGTGTGAGATCATAACTTGTGTGAGATCACTTGTGTGAGATCATAACTTGTGTGAGATCATAAGTTGGAGCGAAGCGCCCGGAGGCGACGTTTTTACGCGCTCGGATCAGACGCGTCGCGTTCGTCCGGATTGAGACTTGATTTTTACGCACGGAGCGCGACATGGTTTTCGCCGACGGATTTCAATAAAGAGGTAATTGACGTCCACAACTACTACTGTCTCTTTTCAACCCAACATTAAAACTGCTTTACATGAACATTGACTCGTTTAGGAGACGCGTTTTGATCCAAAGCGACTCGCAGGTGAAGCTGAGGAAATCAAAGCGTCCACTTGGGATTTAAATAATTTATATATATTTTTAATTGGCCATTTGATGTGATGTATAGACTAAAAACCTACCCTCAAAAGTTTGTATCGCCATTTCCAAAGATTTCCATGAAATAAAAAAAAGAATTAGGGCCTGTAGCCTACTACTAGAAATAATGTAGCCTAATTGAAACGTGTAAAGCGATTCAATTATAGTCTATTGTTTAAATTACATATTCATATTACACATTCGATCAATTCATATAACCTACTGCAACATCGACACACGTTTTTTAATAATGCATAACGCATGTTAGACAAAGTAAAAGAGACGAGCTTTTATGGGCAATAAAAAGCATTTATTTTTGTGCAGTCTGTGCCTCCCTTTCACTTTTTAATGAAGTTTGAAGGATGAACCTGCTTTGATCTTTAACATGAGAGCTACCAGTTAGTTCATGACAGTAGCCTCATGCCTTTATCACTAAAACACCCAGTATCACAGTGAGGATAGTTAAGTCCTGCCTATTTATGACCCCTGCTCTCATAAATTGCCTATGCTACACCGTGAACATAAACTGCCATTTCATTCAGTTTTATTTTATTCCTTCCAGCTACTGCTGCCGGCGGAGAAGAAGTCGAGTCACATTTATTGTTTTTCTATTTCCAAGCGGAACCATTGTCCCCAGGCAGCTGTTCCTTCGATGTGGGAAACGGTTCTGGTTTCCTCGCCAGGCTGAAATCCTCCCGGGTCAGGACGTCCGTCATGGCGGCCTTTCTCTTTGGGCTGCTGTTCTTCGCCATGCTGTCCCCCCCCATCCCCTCCACACCCACGGCATATTCCTCCTCTTCCTCTTCCCCCCTTCCTCCTCTGAGTGACAACGGCACCACCAGCATCACCCACCCCAACGGGACGGTCCAGCAGCTGCCCAACATCGTGATCATCGGCGTGCGTAAGGGCGGCACGCGGGCGCTCATCGAGATGCTGAGTCTGCACAGCGCGGTGGCGGCGGCCGAGAACGAGGTCCACTTCTTCGACTGGGAGAGCCACTTCCAGAAGGGCCTGCCCTGGTACCTCAGCCAGATGCCCTACGCCCTGCCGGGGCAGCTGACGGTGGAGAAGACCCCCGCCTACTTCACCTCCAGCAAGGTGCCCAGGCGCCTCCACCAGGTGAACCCCGACGTGAAGCTGCTGCTGATCCTGAGGGACCCCACGGAGCGCGTGCTGTCGGACTACACGCAGGTCTTCTACAACCGCCTGCTCAAGCACAAGCACTACCAGCCCATCGAGGAGGTGCTGGTGAAGGACGGCGAGGTGAACCTGGGCTACAAGGCGCTGAACCGCAGCCTGTACTATGTGCACATGCAGAACTGGCTGCGCTACTTCCCGCTGGGCAGCATCCACGTGGTGGACGGGGACGCGCTCATCCAAGACCCCTTCCCCGAGGTGAAGCGGGTGGAGAGGTTCCTGCAGCTGCCGCCGCAGATCAACGCGTCCAACTTTTACTTCAACCGGACCAAGGGCTTCTACTGCCTGAGGGACCGCGGCCGCGAGCGCTGCCTGCACGACTCCAAGGGCCGGGCCCACCCCCAGGTGGCCGCCGACATCCTGCACAAACTCTACCGCTTCTTCCACGAGCCCAACAGGAAGTTCTTTGAGCTGGTGGGCCGCACCTTCAACTGGAACTGACCCTTTGGTTGCACACTATGCGTTAGCTTGAAGCATCCAAGGCTTTTTCGAGGATATTTCAATAACGGTTGCGATTTGAATACTAATTATTAGCTAAAGTCGAAGCGGCAAAGTGAATTATACAAATTATTTACAGCTACGTCTATTTTTTTACGAGTAAAACCCGTTGCAGCGCTCGGACCGATCCAAGCGTAAAGGGTTAATTAGCCGGCGCGCTAGCGACACGCGGATGGCGTTCGTATCGGAGTCGACGTCTGACAGCCGACGCTTTGTTGACCGTGCGCGCGGAGGCCATTATGTTTTCTACTTCGTTACGAACGCGTGCAGCTGTGTAGTTGATGAATGTTGACTTATGGTTCATAACCACATGTTTGTTCACAGGCAGGGAGGTGCTGTGTGATTAGTATGGATTTCATCTTCTTCCATCCATCTCTCATTTGTTAGGCTAAAGATATGTCTCTTGCTGCTACATGTCATTTTCAGGCACATACTGGACCATATATATAGATATATATATATCTATACATATATTGTTTTTTTTATTATAATATACATGTTTTAATTGGTTAGACTCTTAATGTCAATGTCAATGAAGTATCATGTCCAGGCCATGAATATCCATGCAAACATATTGTATTACTGCTCATTACAATATACTGTAAATATAATATTTTTTTCTAAAAGTGAAGGATTAACAACATAATAAATCTATTTTGTTTTTTAATTTTGGTCAATCGATGTATTTTGCATTATGAAAAGTTCTCAAGGGGCGGAGATGACATTTACGAGTCTTGCGACATATCGAGATTACAGGTCGGAAGCGTTTCCATTTGGTTGCGTAAGAACCGATCGAACTTGATTGTCCAGTTTCCTCCCTATTCAACGGCATAAACCCTGTAGACAACAGAGTGAATTCTGTGGAAATGAATTCATATATTACCAAACCCATACACACAGGTTAAAAAACATTTTTGACCTTGATAATTCTGTGAAGAGTATTATAAATAAGGATTGCTGTGCGTATACAAGGAGAATAAGAATAGATGGGGAAATCTACAACGGAAGCCCAGTCCAATCCACCGAGAAGCTCTTCATGCCAAAGATCATGTTTTTTTGTTGTTGTGGAAAAAGCAGGGGATTATTTATTCACATCTTACACTTTGAAAACATCAGGACCGTCGAACATCAGCACCGTCGAACATCAGGACAGTCGAACATCAGGACCATCAAACATCAGGACCATCAAACATCAGGATCGTCGAACATCAGGACCATCAAACATCAGGACCATCAAACATCAGGATCGTCGAACATCAGGACCATCGGACATCAGGACCGTTGAACATCAGGACCATCGAACATCAGGACCATCAAACATCAGGACCATCGAACATCAGGACCATCGAACATCAGCACCATCGAACATCAGGACCATCAAACATCAGGACCATCAAACATCAGGACCATCGAACATCAGCACCATCGAACGGCGACACTAAGCTCCAGAATCTCACTGTTTTTTTTGCCTAGATTTACTCAGAGCCTCATGGAGAGTCTGTACACAGCATGCTAACTTCATCAGCCCTTAAATGCAGACAAATCACCCTGCCTTCCCTCTCTCTGTCACTGTCTCTCTCTCTGTCACTGTCTATCTCTCTCTGTCACTGTCTCTCTCTCTCTGTCACTGTCTCTCTCTCTCTGTCACTGTCTCTCTCTCTGTCACTGTCTCTCTCTCTGTCACTGTCTCTCTCTGTTCTCTATTTGTCACTGTCTCTCATGCGCTCTCATTGTCTCTCTGTGTTCTTTCTTTCTCTCTCTCTCTGTCTCTCTCTCTCTGTCTCTCTCTCTCTGTCTCTCTGTCTCTGCAGGGAGACCTCACATCTCCTGATGCTGGTTGCAGGTACCATATGTTCACTCTGATAGCAGCGAGTGGCATTCTCAAAGGCTATCGACGTGACAAAATGTTGGCGTCGGGGGGGGGC
>OMKN01056423.1:0-10183 GCA_900302345.1 Melanonus zugmayeri | reverse complement strand
GACGCCTCCCTTAGGAGGTTTTCCGGGCACATCCAACTGGGAGGAAACCCCGAGGTAGACCCAGGACCCGCTGGAGGGATTATATATATAGATTATATATCCCTCCTGGCCTGGGAACGCCTCGGCATCCCCCAGGAGGAGCTGGAAAGTGTCGCTGGGGAGAAGGATGTCTGGAATAGCCTGCTCAGCCTACTGCCCCCGCGACCCGACTCCGGATAAGCAGTGGACAATGGATGGATGGATGGATGTTATAGTATATTATATAAGGCTAATAGTAGCCTATATTTTCTGTCAAATTGATTGCAGATGCTGACATGAACGGACGTGCACACTGTCGTCGTTATATTGTGAAAAGTTAATTTGTTTGTAGAGGCGGTCAGCCATTTAGCGGAGGTGCTGCGCCTATAGACAGCTGTGGGAAACCCTGTAGCATATTTTTTTGGATTCTTTGGATTATTATTGTTAACGAACGGGACCGGGAGTAGAGCCGCTGCTCCTCCTCGTGGAGAGGGGGCAGATGAGGTGGCTCGGGCATCTGGTCAGGATGCCACCCGGACGCCTCCCTCGGGAGGGTTCCAGGCACGTCCCACCGGGAGGAGGCCCCGGGGAAGACCCAGGACACGCTGGAGAGACTATGTCTCTCGGCTGGCCTGGGAACGCCTTGGGATCCCCCCGGAGGAGCTGGACCAAGTGGCTGGGAGAGGGAAGTCTGGGCTACCCTGCTGAAGCTGCTGCCCCTGCAACCCGACCCCTCGGAATAAGCGGGAGAAGATGGATGGATGGACGAACGGGACTTGCTATGAAGTTGGGGTGCGCGCACCATGCATACATTGGGTGGAGGAGGATGATTGTCCCCAGTGCTTAATTTGTAAATCATGAGGTGCCGGAGCTCATGACCAAGGCGGGATGCGCCGCCGATGGTAATTTGGGGAACCGGAGCGCAGCGCAGTTAACTTTGTATGATGTCATACACCATTCGCTACCTCCTTATCTTTGGCTTTACTGAAATGTAGCCAAGCCTTTGACCGATTTGCATGTTCAGCCATCCTAGCAAGCAACCAATTGACCAAATGAGAAATGAAGCGAACAAGGGCGTGAGGCAGTTGGCAGGCAATTCAATTGAATTCAAAAAATGTATTAGGCAATCAATGTATGTTTGTGCACCAGTGATTTGATGTAAATGACTCATCTCTCGAGACATAATGTTACATTATTGGACCCACTAGTCTCGATAGCAGTATCGATAAGCTCGGACCTTATTGATTTTAGGGTTTTGAGAAATTTGGAACTGGGTCGTGATCCCCATTCCTAAGTTTGAGATGTGTCTCTTATATCCTGGTATAGTTTGAGATGTGTCTCTGATATCCTGGTATAGTTTGAGATGTGTTTCTGATGTCCTGGTATAGTTTGAGATGTGTTTCAGATGTCCTGGTATAGTTTGAGATGTGTTTCAGATGTCCTGGTATAGTTTGAGATGTGTTTCTGATGTCCTGGTATAGTTCACAGGAGGTTAGAAAGTGCATCTGGGTTTCCTACTGGTTTTGTGTGCAGTGGGTACACACCCTCTCTTCTCTGGTGAGTCAGGTCTGTCTATGGCGGCCTTTCTCTGTGTACTCTCTTTTTTGGGCCAAATAGCACTCCAGTTTACTCTGTCATTTTGTTGGTTCTTTCCAATGGGTCCAGTACTCCTCTTCTAGTTTGTATGCTCTGCATGTGTAATTTGGTGTTTTACGTTGGACTTACAAAATTCTCCATCTCTCTCTCTCTGCCTCTCTCTCTCTTTCTCTCTGCCACTATCTCTCTCTGTCTGTCTGTGTCTCTCTGTCATTGTGTTGTTCTTGTCTTCATCTTGTACTGCTTGAACCACTCGTTGTTCTCGCGAACAACTTCACCCTCGACACTGCGCTTCCTTGGTCAAGTGCGAGGTAAACTTCTCCCAAGAAGTACCCAAGACAGGTGCTGACTTTAGATGTATTTAATGGAAGTGGTGTGAAACTGTAAAACAGTACAAAAGCATGTATAATTCTCACATAATAACAAAGTATCTCTATACAAATTAAATAAATGCATAAAAATAAGTCACAGATAATATTAATAATTACTGAAAGCATATACAATACACTCAAAACCCAATAGGAGCTACGTGATACAGTAATGTACTGTAGCTATATGCTTCTAAAGCAACACTGAAATGGAGCACTAAATAAAATGGTAAGTATGAAAATACTGAGAACCGTGTATGCAAACTTGCTTAATAAATGATTAAGGAGGAACTACACAGGTAAGTATGTAAGGTAAGTGTAATGTAACTAATGTAACTAAACATCACAAACTGACATTCTTCCTAAATAAAGCTTGTATGTTATATTGTATGTTTATGAACAAAAATACTCACAGATTATGCTTTAACAAGGGCATAAACAAAGTGGATTGACATGGATGTTAGGATGCCCCAATGTGATCTTTATCAAAATGGCAGATTCAATGTGGGACAACTTTATTGAATGTGGACAATGTATATTACTATGCCAGTAGATGGTGCTAAACGCACTAACTGCAGGAGGCTGAATGGTGTGTGTCTGGCCCAATCCCAATGTCCACACTCACAGACTTTGAGGCATGTTCCCACAAAGTGCGCGAGGGCTTAGGGCTGTCCCACTATGAACTCATCAAGTGCACGAGGGCTCTCGGCGGCCATTTTCAAGCACTTTATGCAGACTTTCTGTAAGTCCGTATCTTCACTTCCATCTTCCTTACCTTCCCCTCATCGCTATGAAAGGTTTTTGTTACCAGCCCAACAAGCCAGTCATTTCCCTCGCCTTGGTTGTCCTGCAGCAGGACAACATCCCCTTCCTGCATGTTTGGCTTTTCATTTCTTCATATGCGGCATCCCTGCAGACCACTGATGTATTCTCATTTCCACCGTCCCCAGAATGTGTCGGCCAGACTCTGGATTTGTTGCCACTGACGCCCAAAGAGGTCGTTGTCATCAAACTGACCCAGGGGGACAGGAATTGTGCCGACCTTCTGGGTGAGGAGGGTAGCTGGAGTGAGAATGATTGGATGCTCCAGATCCAATCATTGGATCTGGAGCATCCAGATCCAATGATCTGAGATCAAAGGCCTGGCGTTAACTATCGCTGTCACCTCTGCCATGAATGTTGTGAGAACTTCATGCGTCAGTTTTGCAGTTCCAAATTTGAGAAACATGGCATCCAGGATGCGGTGAGTGACACCAATCATCCGTTCCCAGCTGCCGCCCATGTGTGCAAGCTCCCACAAAGTTAGTTCGCAGTCTGACCTGAACTGCTTCACAGGGCCCCTGATGGCAAGGAAGTGCCTGAGGGCATTAATGAAACTGGAGGAGTCCATCGACTCCAGTAACTCAATGTGTATTGCTCGTGAGCTCATACATGTGAAGATGACCGCCAACTGCTTGCTGTTAGCCTGGCCTCCTCGTGTTCTTCGTGAAGTGACGGACCAAGGGCCGAACACATCTAGTCCTACATAGGTGAAGGGATGATCTGTGCTTAGGCGATCGGCGGGCAGGTCCGCCATCTTCTGTTCTTCTTTTTTACCACATGGCTTGTGACAAGTCACACAGTTGTAGATTAGGCTGGTAATGGTTTGCTTTCCCCCAACGACCCAAAATCCAGCTTCCCTTACGGTACCTTCAGTAAAGTGCCAACCTTGGTGATGAACTTGCTCGTGGAAGTGTCTGATCAGCAACGTGGTGATGTGGTGTCTGCCAGGAACAAGTGCCCGGTGAGCTTCATCTGACGTGATTTCTGCTTTTGCTAGGCGACCTCCAACCCTGAGGATTGCTAAGTGGGCTTTGTTTGGGAATGGGCATTCCGTGTTGGATGTGGCTAATCTTGTCTTTGTAGACTTCCTTTTGCACAGTGAGAATGATTGATGATGGGAGGCTTCTTGCAGGTATGCCAGCCATGGCAATTATCATTGTCTTTGGAGGCTTGAGCAAAGGAGTGAGCGACATGTGAAAGCAGAGAAATGGCTCTTGAGAGAGATCTCCAATTAGAGAAACGTTCAAAGCGTTCACTGCCAAGTGTGCTGTCTGAAAGATGAGTGGCCCAGACAGTCACTTCAGGACGTACCTCCACGTCCGTTCCTGGCTCGATGAGGTCAAAGGCTTCCTCATGTGGCTGACGAAAGGTGAACATGTCTGTACACAGATCTCATCCCAGACAGTGTTGCACAGGAGGGGAATCTTGGCCAATGTCAAGGTCCCTTAGCAAGGTCTTCTCCTGGGAAGGCTCTCATGACTTCAGCACTGTTGGATGACATTTTGTGCAGCCTGAGATTGGATTGGGCCAACATGTCTTGAGCTCTTTTCAGCATGTCAATGGCCTCTGTCACGCCAGAGAATGATTTAAATCCGTCGGCCAAACTTCTTTTGTCCTTCTATGGCAGTCCTCTTCAGTCCATAGATGGCCACTGCAGGTGAAGGACAGTTGCCAAATACATGGACCTTCATACGAAACTCCACCACTTTGCCATCGAGCTGGTGGTCACGAAACCACAGGAAGCGAAAGTAGTCGCGGTGATCTTCTCTGACTAAGAAGCTAGGGAACATCTGCTGGATGTTGGACATGCCGGCAACTGGCTCAGACGTAAAGTGAATGAGGACCCCGAGCAGACTGTTATTGAGGTCTGGACCTCAATAACACGTTGTTCAGAGATATGCTGTTGCACTGTGTGCTAGAGTCAAACACAACCCTGATTTGCCCCGGTTTCTGAGGGTGGTAGACTCCAAAACTTGGTAAATACCAGCACTCTTGGTCCTTTTTCTGTGCGGGAGCGAGTTCAGCGTGTCCATTAGCGAAGATTTTCTTCATGAAGTGTTCCTTCATTTCTGGTTTCTTTACCAGAGTCCGGCGAAGTGATATGAGGCGATTGAGTAAAAACAGTACAAAAGCATGTATAATTCTCACATAATAACAAAGTATCTCTATACAAATAAAATACATGCAGAAAAATAAATCACAGATAATATGAACAATTACTGAAAGCATATACCAAACCCCCAAACCCAATAGGAGCTACACGATACAGTAATGTGCTGTAGCTACATGCTTCTAAAGCAACACTGAAATGGAGCGCTAAATAAAATGGTAAGTATGAAAATACTGAGAACAATAAGTATACAAACAAATGCACTTTGTTGCACATAATGGTGTCCCGTTATTATATTATATATACTATATACTACTACAGGTTTAATATTATATTACTATATGTAAGGAATAAACCACTCCGGTGTCCTGTTATTATATTATAGTACAGTGCCTGTTGAAAACGGGCCTGTTTGGAACAGTTGGTTGGCCTCCGGTATCGCTGCTTGCAAACAACCGCTTATCTAAACAACTTCACACTCGACACTGCACTTCCTTGGGTCCTCAGCAATACACACGCCAAGTGGGACCAGGCTATTTCCGGGAACAAAAGCGTTCATTCCAAAAGTGACATTGCTGATGCTTGAAATGTTTGAGTTTAGCGAAACAAAATAGCAAACACTTTGCTTCAATGTAACATCTTCGGTCTCTTTCTTCATGTATTCTTGTACTGTACTGAGCGACGGAGAGCGAGCTGTACCCAGCATGCCGTTCGGCAGTGTTGTTACACTGCCGAATAGGAATCCCCGCCTCGCCGCTGCAGAGCAGAACAAGCTAATCACTAATTCACTATTCAAAGTTTATTAATATTAAGCGCGTCGCGATCGGATGAATGGTTCTCGAGATATGCAAAGGACATACATCTCTTTAGTAGAGAGATGTAGTATCTGTGTGTGTCTCTCTCTCTCAATTCAATTCAATTCAATTCAAAGGGGCTTTATTGGCATGGGAAACTTGCCAAAGCAAGTGTGAAATAAAAAATAACAATGTATGTACAATTAAAGATATCAGAGCTGTGTAACGTTGCAACATTGCAATCAAATATATAAATAAGAGTATGTATAATTAACTTAAAAATACAAAAAGAAAATTGTGCTTTTATAAATAAATAAATAAATACAGATAAGTAAAGATCACTTAAAATAAAAATAGAAAAATGTGGACATTGCAGTTAAAAAATATAAAAACAAATAAAAAGTTAAAAAGTGCAGCCTCATTTTGTGTGCAGTAGGTGCACAGTCTGTCTTCTCTTGGGAGCCAGGTCTGCCTGTGGCGGCCTCTCTCCATGGCGAGGCTTTGCTCACTGAGTGTACATAGTCAAGGATTTCCTTAGTTTTGGATCAGTCACAGTGCTCAGGTATTCTGCCGCTGTGTATTCTCTGTTTAGGGCCAAATAGCATTCCAATTCGCTCCGGTTTTTGCTGAGAGGGCATCTCTAGAGTCTCTGTAGGTGAGGGCTTTGTTATGGAGCGTGTCAGGGTCACTTTCTTCTAGGTGATTAATACAATTTAAATGCTCTCTTTTGAATTTTGATAATTAGTGGGTATCGTCCTAATTCTGCTCTGCATGCATTATTTGGTGCTTTCCGTTGGATGCAGAGAATGGATTTGCTGAACTCTGCATGCAGAGTCTCAATTTGGTGTTTGACCCATTTTGTAAAATCTTGGTTGGCAAGTGGACCCCAGACCTCACAACCATAAAGGGAAATGGGTTATGGGCTATAACAGAGTCCAATATTTTGATCCAAATTTGAACTGGGATGTCCAACTTGATGTTCCTTTTGATGGCGAAATAAGCCCTTCTTGCCTTGTCTGTCAGGTCGTTCACAGCTTTGTTGAAGTTACCTGTGATGCTGATGTTTAGGCCAAGGTAGGTATCATTTTTTGTAGGGCAATTGTATTTGTGTCTTGGTTAGATTCACTGTGAAGGCCCAGGTCTGGGAGAATGTGTGCAGAAAATCAAGGTGCTGTTGTAGCCCTTCTTTTGTTGGAGACAGCAGCACCAGATCATCTGCCAACAGGAGGCGGTTTACTTGTGTGTCTACTAGGGGGATGCTAGGCACTGCAGACTGCTCTAATGTCTTTACCAATTCATTGATGTATATGTTGAGGAGGGTTGGACTGTGTGGCAAATGATGGCATGAAAGCAGAGTGTGTATAAGATTATGTAGTTTTTATATTTGAAAAATGTATATCAACTGATCAAATAAGCAATAATGTAAACACACAAAGGCAAAATAAAATCCAAAAAATCCAAAATAAATCGATTTTTGGAAGTTGTGAATCGAGAAGATAAGAATCGCGATTCTTATGTGAATAAATTTTTTCGTATACCCCTAGACCAGGGGTGGGCAAACTTTTTGACTCGCGGGCCACAATGGGTTCTAAATTTGACAGAGGGGCCGGGCTAGGTCCCCCCCCCTCTGTGGGGGGGGACTGCCGCGGACTACCGCCGCGTATATCGCCGCGTATATCCCTGCTCGCGATTGTTGACGGATGGTGCTGCCGCAGGGAAAGGGGAAAATGAAGGAGGTTTTTACTATAATTAACTATAATTTGGACAAGTTCGGTGGGCCGGATTAAAAAGCATAACGGGCCGTATGTGGCCCGCGGGCCGTAGTTTGCCCATGTCTGCCCTAGACCCTTGTGCCAAATTGAATCAAAGGCTTTTTTGAAATCAACAAAACAGGAGAATAATTAGCTTTTGTTTTTGTTTATTTAGTTGCTGAGGGTGAAAATATGGTCTGTTGTACGATCATTTGGTAAAAAGACAATTTGGGATTTGCTCTGGACATTATTTTCAGTGAGGAAATGTAAGAGTCTGTGGTTGATAATCATACAGAGGATTTTCCCAAGGTTGCTGTTGACACAGATCCCACAGTAGTTGTTGGGGTCAAATTTGTCTCCACTTTTGTGGAGCAGCGTGCAAATAATGGGGAAGATCCCGGAGCTAAGGACAATGTTAAAGAGTTTTAATATAGCCAATTGGAATTAGAGGTCTGTGAATTTTATCATTTAAATTAGAATGCTGTCACACCACATGATTTTATTTTGTCCTGTAGTTCTTTTAGTGGGTTCTGATAGTCTTGTATGGTTGACTCTAAACTTTGGAGTTTATCTTGTATGTGTTTTTACTGTTTATCCTTCTCTATTGGACTGAAGAGATTGGAGAAGTGGTTTACCCATACATCTCCATGGATGTTCTCCTGATGTTTTTGTTTAGATTGTTCCAATTTTCCCAGAAGTTGCTTGTTTTTATGGATTCCTCAACCATGTAGCTGGTTTCTAACATATTGGTCCATTTTTTTCATTGCTGTACTGTACTATTTCACCATAACGAAGATGTGTGTTCTGGTTGTCTGGTGTTTTAATGTTTCACCATAATGAAGACGTGTTCTGGTTGTCTGGTGTTTTAATGTTTCACCATAATGAAGACGTGTTCTGGTTGTCTGGTGTTTTAATGTTTCACCATAATGAAGACGTGTTCTGGTTGTCTGGTGTTTTAATGTTTCACCATAATGAAGATGTGTGTTCTGGTTGTCTGGTGTTTTAATGTTTCACCATAATGAAGACGTGTGTTCTGGTTGTCTGGTGTTTTAATGTTTCACCATAATGAAGACGTGTTCTGGTTGTCTGGTGTTTTAATATTTCACCATAACGAAGATGTGTGTTCTGGTTGTCTGGTGTTTTAATGTTTCACCATAATGAAGACGTGTTCTGGTTGTCTGGTGTTTTAATGTTTCACCATAATGAAGACGTGTTCTGGTTGTCTGGTGTTTTAATGTTTCACCATAATGAAGACGTGTTCTGGTTGTCTGGTGTTTTAATGTTTCACCATAATGAAGACGTGTTCTGGTTGTCTGGTGTTTTAATGTTTCACCATAATGAAGACGTGTTCTGGTTGTCTGGTGTTTTAATGTTTCACCATAAAGAAGACGTGTGTTCTGGTTGTCTGGGTCTCTATGTTTTTGGTTTGATAGGTTCCTTAATTTCTTTCTGAGGTTTTTACATTCATTGTCAAACCATTTGTCATTGTTGTTCTCTTTTTGGTTTTTCTATTTTAGGTTTGATAAGGAGGCTGAAAGGTCAAATATATTATTAAGGCTTTCTGCTGCCCTCTTTCACTGTTGCATTTTTCAGAAACTGGCCTAAAAGTGATTGGACTTGTTGTTGCCTAATAGCGTTTTGGTATGTTTCTACACTACTTTCCTTCCATTTGTAGCATTTTGTAATAGTGTGTAGTTTGGTTGGCTTTAATACTTCATGATTGGGTGTTGATCTGTTCAGGTAGACTGGTTTTGCTGTGGTCTGATGGGGTGTTAGTGGGCTGATTGTGAACGCTCTGAGAGATGTTGGGGAGGGGATGTTTCCACCTCCTGGTAGGTGTTTGTCTCCCTGTGTGAGTGTCAGGTTCTCGTCCTGGTGTTAAGGTCCCCACAGACTACAATGTGACCACGAGCCTGGAAATAGTTAATTTCCTCCTCTAGGATGGAGAACATGTCATCCTTAAAATATGGGGATTCGATTGGGGGGATGTAAGTAGCACACAGGAGGATATTTTTCTCGGTTGACGTAAGTTCCTTATTTATTTCTAACCAGATGTAAAAAGCTCCTGTTTTGATTAGCTTAATGGAGTGGGTTAGTTGTGATTTGTACCATATTAGCATACCTCCTGAGTCTCTTCCCTGTTTGATCCCTGTTAGCTTGGTGGATGGACTACAAGCTCTCTGTAGTTTATGGGGCAGCCAGTTGGACCATCTCCTCTGTGTCTCCTGTAGGACAATGATATCTGTGTTTGCAATTTCTTTGGTGAAGTCGGGTTTCTGCTCTTAATACCAGAGGCAGTTGACCTCAGACCTTGTATATTCCAGGACTAAATAGTGAAGGATTCGTATTCCATTCGTTATTTTATTATTCCAGTGGTTTTAGGCCTGGACCATGATTGTATAGAGCTCTCTCTCTCTCTCTCTCTCTCTTTCTCTCTCTCTATGTAGTGTTGGCCTCTCTCTCTCTCTATGTAGTGTCAGTGTCTCTCTCTCTCTATGTAGTGTCGGTCTCTCTCTCTCTCTCTCTCTCTCTCTCTAGATAGTGTCAGTGTCTTTTGCTCTCTCTCTCTATGTAGTGTTGGTGTCTCTCTCTCTATGTAGTGTTGGTGTCTCTCTCTTTATGTAGTGTAGGTGTCTCTCTCTATATATACATAGTGTTGGTGTCTCTCTCTCTCTCTCTCTCTCTCTCTATGTAGTGTTGGTGTCTCTCTCTCTATGTAGTGTC
>OMKN01056411.1:4969-15166 GCA_900302345.1 Melanonus zugmayeri | reverse complement strand
TTTAACAGTGATGTATTCCCACTGCACCTCCTTTCTTCCCGGGGTGCGATGGGGTGCGATGCTGCGACTATTAAAAAAACGCACTCCGCTCCGCAATGCGTTTCAGCTCCACCCACGGTGCTGTGATTAACATGGGAGCTCCACCAACGGTGCTGTGATTAACATGGGAGCTGCACCCACGGTGCTGTGATTAACATGGGAGCGCAGTGGAAGCAGGTTCAGTAGTGGAGCAGCGGTGCACACACACCAGGCTACACACACCAGGGAGACGGACGCCGGCCTATTGTTCACACACACAGCGCCTCGTGGAGCACGGCTCCCAATCACCGTACTTCGCCTCCTCATTAGTAACACCCAGACATTAAGAAGCCGCCGGCACCCCGCGGCGTCGGCGGCTGATGTACCGGTCAAGCACCGCAGTTATTAGAGCTGCTTCTGTCTACCGCAGCGAGCGGACTCCTTCAGTCCACAGCGGGAGGATTTATAAGATCAAACTAGTGTTCACACGGCCTCTAGCGCCATCATATATCTCATTATCACACAGCGCCCCGTGGAAGGAGGGAGAACGCAAAGGTGGTGTTTTACCTACTTTCTGCATTCGGGCTTTTGACGATATGCCATCAACAGAGCGCAGGCCTATGACATATATATATATCATATATATATACACATATATATATATGTATATCCACCGTACGCTCCCAGAGGTTTGAGATTAGATTCAATAGATTCAATGAAAGTGTTTCTAAACTATCCTGTAATAATCCTCATCAAAAATGAGTTGATTGATCCATCATACGATTGAATTGTGTTTAAATGTTTCACAGAAAGAATAACTCATTTTTAACTGCTTTTCTCCTCAGGCACCTCTGCTGTCGAATATGAATACTTGAATACTTGAATACTTGCTGAAAGCAATTCTTCCAAAACGAATAAAAATAAACATATTTAGTGAAAACTACACAGGTTTTTAAAGTTTTCCGTGGGGGGTGAAACATTCACGGCGTTACGCCAGAAGGCAGGGAGGAGGCGGGGCTTAATACCGTGGCGTTGCGGATGGCGGTGAGGATGTCGAGCTCAGTCAAGCCCCCCAGGGGGTCGATGGACTGCAGAGTTCGACCAAAGGTCTCGTGGAAGATGTAGCAGATGCGAGCCCCCCCGCAGCTGAAAGAAGAAGAAGAGACCGACTCAGCCGAGGCCACGGCGAGGCGGTTCTCAGTGGAAGCCAGCCTCGTCGGCCTCGTGAAAATATGAACTGCACACCACATAAAACATATAAGCTTCTGTACCATAGAGTTAAACAAGCCTTTGTATGAAGTCTGTGCACCTTAAAGAGAGCTCCTTCCTCTCTCTAACTGAAGGTGTTAAGTTAGTCAGCGTTCACGTCTCCACTGGAGCCACGAGGTCTGATCCTGAGGCCAGACCTCCTGACTTCTTTATGGCGTTCATTCCTTTAAGCTGTCTTGCATCCCTGCAGACATGTCCACTTCCCCCCATAGTGTTTTGCAAATTAACTCGGCCTCTCCCTCCATGTCTGGCTTCAGCCACGGCCGATCCTCATCTCCATGATGGCCTCTCCCCTCATGTCTCCATGATGATCTCTCCCTCACCTTGGTTGTTTCTGCCCACGATGTGAACGTTTCCCTATAAGCATCATGTCCACCATCGTCCCTCTGGAGATGCTTGGTAAATCGCTGCCGGTGTCTCCCCATGATCGTGCTCTAATTAAACCAAACACTTTGCTGTCAAGAAGTGTCCTACAAGAAATACCTTTTCTTCATCAATACGGCAACGATATCATATTAGCGTTCTACGGGTTTACAGATCTGGATCAATATGCATGCGTGGTGTGCAAGCTGTGGGAACGGATTTGTCAAGACGGGAAAAATCTATGAGCCGTTGACAGTATCTGCCTCATGGAAGAACAACAACAACAGGAAACAAGCAGGTCTAGCATCACAGCCCATAATACTCCATTAGAGAGAGAGAGAGCGTATCAAATCAATGAAGTGCGGTTGTTATAGTTGCAGTTAATTATTGTGATATAATGACGTATACTGCGTTCTGGTATAAACGTCCCACCGTGTGTAACTGTGAGTGTGCGTGTTATGATTTGTGTAGCCTAAGGCTATATGTTCTGTTTTATTACATATAGTTTAAAATATTTGATTAGCCTACAGCCTAATGTAGCCTAGAGTGACACTACTGTTAAGCAGTCACTCCTTTCCTGTGTTGAAATGAAGCGGTGGTATTTCTGCATTTAATAGAGCCTAGGCTATTGCATAAGTTCAACGATATCACAATATCTTTTAAAACACAGATTTACGTATGGTTTATTTAGAGTAGACCTATTCATTTAGGGTCACTGATTTGAATCTGTTGTTATCGCCACTGTAACGTCAGGACTTGCGTCTCGCCCATTTTCTCACAAAATAAAAGCTTCGTATTTTTCCAGTGAAAACACCGTGTGTCTTTAATGACAGCGGGTCGGGTTGTGAGGATAGATGTGTTGAAGCGGGTCAGGCGGTTGCGGTTGAAATTATTTTTAAATGCGGGTGTGTGCGGGTAAAAAAAAGACCGCCCTGCCTTGACTCAAGTAGCGGAATCACGTGCGCCCCCTGATGGTGAGAAGGCGGTATTTGGCCACATATCAAAACCGGTTTTAAAATTGTTACACCGACCCAAGCCTAGTGTGCGTGGACTCACAGCTCGGTGGTCTGGATGCAGCGCGCCGTGCCCTCGATGGTGTTGCAGTAGTCGCTGGCGAACTTGGTGACGATCTGCAGCAGGGTGGCGCTGTGGTCTTCCACGGGCCGGCCGTAGCCGCTGAGCCGCGCCTGGTACTGGCTGCAGAGCGCCGTGACGCGGCTCTTCAGCTCGGGCAGGCAGTCGCGGATGTGGTGCATGAGCAGCCGGCTCAGCGTCTTGGCCAGGTAGCGCGAGCCGCAGCGGGACGCCAGCGACGGGTAGTGGCGCTGCAGGAAGGCCTGCTCGCCCCGCAGGGAGTCCTCCAGGCTCTTCTGGGTGTTGATGTCATGCTGGCTCCTGAGGAGGAGGATGGATGGATGGAGGTCAAAGAGAGGATAAGGGGCGGCTCGGTGGCTCAACCCACTAACGTTGAGCCTATGTTAACCACATAGGCGATGAGCCTCGTAGCGACCCGGGTTCGATTCCCACCTGCGGTCCTGTGCTACATGTCATTCCCTCTCTCTTTCAACCCAGTCTCTCTCTACTCTCCTGTCCATAAAGGCATGAAAAGCCCAGAAAATATATTTTAAAAAAGAAAGGACAAATAGTAGATTGTGGGGATGGGGGAAACATTTTTTGATTCATCTGAGTATCACGATTCTTTGGTTCCCCCGGTACTAATATCGGCAGGTTGACTAAAAAATATACACCTTAGTGGAGGCGAGTTCATGGCACCGTCCTACAGAGGGCGCTAGAGTGTATTTGCCTATAGTCCATTCACATCAACTACGCTCTGAAAAAACAATGACAGAATGTAGGTCAGGGGTCAAAGTGTGAGACCGTGGGCCCCCTTTACAGAACACTATATATATATAAATTATTGGATTTGTGCTTAAATCATGTTGTAATTTGTTTTAACAATTTGACTTATTTCCAATGTGACTTATTTCTTTCTGGGTTGTTATTAAAACTATTTTTTTTAAATGTGCTTCAGCTCCGCTCACGTGTGAAGTGCTCATTGATTAACATGGGAGTGCATTGAAAGTGTAGATTGTAGGAAAGCGTCGATGTAAGGGGGCTTTGACGTCAGCCATAGCTTTTTTTCTGAAGGAAAGGTTTTTAAATCTAACATGTAGCATATTATTTGCTGCACTTTCTGGTTGAAATGTATTGGATGGATACATCAACATTTGTCAAAAAAGCATACTGCAACCTGTCAATCATTGCAATTGCAGTTTTCGACTGGCTACCCATGCTGATGTTGCTTGTTGCTGTAGTGACCGAGTCCAATTTCTACTTATAATCTGAACTGAGGAAAACCGGGTCGACATAATGACATGTTTAATGTATGAAATAAACCCGTCTAATTAAATATACGAGTAAACACACAAAGATGTGAATCACTTCAACCCCATTAGCCTGAACGCTTCACTGGACCAGAACAGAACCAACACAGAAAACAAAGATCATCAGTGTTCATCAATGATCAATTACATTTGATATTTCAGTGTTTCCTGTCACTTTTGAGCGACAATTCGTTTGTCATTTGTCCTAAATCTGTCTAAGATATGATTCAAGTGGACACTGGACTATATTTTTTTTAGTTTGAGATGATAGTAAGATGCAATTACAATGTTTATTTTAATGTCACATTTTCTCTTGCAGTGGTGGTAATTTTCTTGCTGTGGTGCTGCGCCACTGCAAAATGAAGACAGAGGAAACGCTGTATTTAGGAGAACGACGTGGCTACTCTGCTGATGCTTTCCCACAGCCACCGACCTGTTTACAACCCCAACAATGCCCAGCCTCACGGGGATAACTCGACCCAGCAGAACCTCCAGGGCATCAGTCCCGGCGTCCATTAGATCCAGTTTGCTCACCACCAGCAGCGTCCGGCGGCCTGAGAACACAGGGAGCCAGACACTCAACAGCTTGCGTAGCGTACAGACGCTCGTGTAGCAGTACTTAGTGACGATGAAGCCCGGGCATCCGTTACCAAATAGCCCACATAATGACCACCAGATGCAACGCTTTCCATTACAAATGATACTGCCCCGCTCGTAGCATAATAATCACGGGCTAACTGCGCCGTACGAGTGACCCCATCAAGAGTAGCAGGCGAAACCTCGCTTTTAAGCACTGGCGTCATTCCTCGTTAGCTCCCTGATTATAGACCCGTTAGATGCCGTGTCAACAAGAGGTAATCAAAGAGAGGCGACGCCAGTCAGTCGGTCGTTCGGCGCACGGCGAGCACGGCCTACCTTCCGGGTCGACGTCGCGGGCCAGCTTGAGGGCCTCCGAGGTGGCCAGGTCCGAGTTGGCGGGCGACACGGCCAGGATGAGGGAGTTTGGGTTGGAGATGAAGGACTGGATCATCTCCTGGATCTGAGCTTCAATGTCCTCCGGCTGATCTCCAACAGGGACCTGGAAGAGCCGCACAGGGAGTGGGAAGAATCACGGTGTGGTTGGGGGGGAAATAAATTCATGTGAGTCTCGGGATTCTTTGCTTCCACAATACTTGAATCGCCAGGTTGACTGGTGTATTAATGGTACCTGGTAACTGGTGTATTAATGGTACCGTCCTACAGAGGGCGCTATAGTGTATTAATGGTACCGTCCTACAGAGGGCGCTATAGTGTATTAATGGTACCGTCCTACAGAGGGCGCTATAGTGTATTAATGGTACCGTCCTACAGAGGGCGCTATAGTGTATTAATGGTACCGTCCTACAGAGGGCGCTATAGTGTATTAATGGTACCGTCCTACAGAGGGCGCTATAGTGTATTCACCTATATGTTCTGTTCTGTTCGGCCACTTTCATATAAAAAACAATAGCAGACACTGACGGACCTGTAGAACCCGAACTCCAACGTTAATACCCGTACGTTAAACCACACAAAATTGCACCAAAAATCATAATATCATATCGTGAGCTACCTGCCGATTCCCGTCGCTAGTGTGGTTGTTTTATTTGTATTTGTATTGTGAACACAGAAGCAGTGTGTGACCCTTTAACAATGTGTTAAATCACTTAGCAGGCTATGGTACACTCCAGTTTCCCTGTGGGCCACCGTACAGTAAAGAGTTTCTGTGTTTCTGTGACAAATTCATAAAAGAGCCAAGCTGTGCTGAGACTGCATGGTCAACTGGTTTTGGAGTTTGGTTGTTACATTTAAATTGGAACATATGGGATGCTTTGGTACCTTAGTACCTTAGTTATACCGGGTAAATCAACCAATGTCAGATTCAGGACTTTTGGCGAAAAGATTTTCAAATAGATGGGTTCAGGGCTGATTCCCTGAAGGACAAACAAAAAGAACATTTGTTATATAGCTAGTGGTTGTTAATGATGAGTTATAAAAATGAAGATGAAGGTGTCGGCTTATTCATAAATCAAAGTATTTGTTACCTTATTGTCACCTGAAGTGCGCTCTGTCTCCTTTTCAATCTCGTTACGAATTTCTGTAAAATCTGCAAAGACCTTGAAAAAGACAACAGAATAATTGAGCACAACACAGTGGATGGAGGGGGGAAACAAAGAAATGTCATTCTTCACATTAACATACCTGGCCCTTGCAGTGCAGGAATGTACCCCATTCCTCAGCTTTGATGCCTGACAAACAGAATACTGAGTGTAAGTCATAAAATAACAGGATAATAAAGTAATACAAATCACAGATCAAAAATACCTGAATGGCCAAATGGAAGATAGGAACGGGCGGGGGGGGTTACAGATTTTGAAGGACCACACTGGTTTAATGTTCATACCATTATGAAGGTCTATATTTAGCAGCATGTGCGCAGTGCCATTAGGAGTGTATGGTTTCAGAGACTGACATCAGCTTCATTAGCACCATTAACTAACGTCAGTGTTCAAAATGTGTGAGAAAATTCTCTGAGGAACTAAAAGAAATGGCCAGATGTAGGACATCCATTTTACATTCACAAGGAGAAACTTTGGTTGAATAAGGTCAAATTAAACCAGTATGATCTTTCTAAAAGAGCAGACAATAATCAAAATAAAAAATGGCAAAAATAATAATGTGCAAGATGAAAGACACAACAAAGCCCATGCAGATCGACTGGAGAAGCAGAGACCTGGATAGCTGTCCTGAGAATTGTGTTTAATCCCATTTCCTGAAAGAATGCAGCGAAGGGAGGAAGGACAGAATCCATTTTTGAAAATAAAGTAACATTTTCCTATTTCCTATTTATATGGTAATTGCCTTGACCATGCATGAGACATTACAGCAGGTATGGAAAAGTCACTGAACGTGTTTCTTGCTTCAAAAGAACTAATCATTCAGAAACGATGAATACCATATTGGATTATACACATAGTTGAAACTAGCATCCATCTCCAATGGATCATCTGGTCTCGATAAGAGGATAACATGCGCACCGTTTTCAGCGTGCCTCCTCTGCTCCAGAGGGGCTACGTTAATCAGCTGCAGCACCAGGGGCCTCCGCGTGACGATCCCGGACCCTCGGGGCAGGAAGTCCCTCCCGACCAGGCTCTCCAAGACGGAGCTCTTTCCACTGCTCTGTTGTTACATAACGTACACACAAAGACCAGTACAGACAAACACTTGGATGCAGCAGTCATGCGTAGGGCTGGGCGATACGGCCAAAATCTTCTATACCGATATAGGTATAGAATAACGATATAACGATATATATCACGATATAGCATGTTTTCTGGTAATTCAATAAATAAATAGTCTATAACCACATGGTAAAGCCTATTTTTGTACACTATATATGCGATTTGTGATAAATAATCCTCAGTAATGTGGATATAATGAGTCAGTGGGTGAAGGCAAATACTATAAGAGCTAGAACAGTCTGGTAAGTTCAGAAAATCACATCACTTTACTGTAATGCAGCCTTTAAAACCAGGAAAAGACTCAATTATGCCATATCGCGATATTACGACATCCAAAATCTAAGACGATATCTAGTCTATATCACGATATAATAATGATATAATATCTATATATTGCCCAGCCCTAGTAATGCACTCAGTCACGGTCCGGTGACCTGTCTAAATGGACACTGACTTAATATCACATGAGTTAACGGTTTCAGGTTGTTTTTTTTCTAGGCCGTAAGGCCTATTGTGATTCTACAATCACAATAGGCCTTACGGTTAATTCTGCGGTTTACGTGATGTGACAAGCGGTGTGATATATAGAGGTTAGGTTTACGTTAACAGTTAGTTAATGCAAATCAAAGTGTAGCATCATAGTGCAGTGACCTGTGATCCAACCACCACTATCTGAGGGAGCTGGATGACGTCGGCGCCGACTGTAAGGAAGACCTCTTGCAGCCGGTTGATGATGGGGATAAGGGTGTCCATGCCTCCACCGTAATGGGTCTTGTGGCACATATTGTTAAAAAGGACAGAAAACAATTAAAGAAGTGCAATTAAACAGGCTCAATGCGGTAGGTTCACTCAATCACCTGCACAGTCAGATGTGATAAATATGCAAACACATAAACACTAAACCCTAACCCTGCATCTTAAAGCCCTCCTTGGCATGATAGCCGTGCTTTACCAGTGATGGGACACTGACAGGGACGTGTCTAGAAGGGGGGCGTGGGGTGGCAACGGCCCCCCTGAAATGTGATAGCCCCCCCTGGTGCCCCCCCACGCCATTGGGCTAGAGTGCTGTCAATCAGTAAACGCCCAACGCCATTGGATCACAGTGGAGACCACATGTCACGTCAGACCACCTTGGGCTGGTGCTGGGTCCCCCCCTGCTGGGCCCCCATTTAAAACATCCTAGAGCCGCCCCTGGATGGGACACTGGTCCTGATGAGAGCAGCGCCCAGTTGAACCAGTGCAGAACATGGGACGGAAAAACCGCATCCTCAACCGCATCCGACTAAACTAAACCCTCACGAAGAACGAAGAATCGCACTGTGAACATCAGTCTCATTAAGAGGTCTTCCATCCGATAACGGAGGCGTATTCCATCCGATACGCCTCCGTTAGCCTCCGGCTCCGGCTAACGGAGGCTAGCTCCGCTACAGTGAGCAGGATGCTATTAGCTAAGCTAGTCTAGACCTCCTTCCTCCTCCTCACCGCTTTATGTGGTTGAAGTGTTCCTCCTTATTCAGCCACTCCGTCATTTCATATTTCAAAGAAGTTTCAAAGCAGTTCCAAACAGATTGCATGTATTATTATCATCACAACACTGGTTCTGATTCAGAAACAAGGAGGAAGACCCCCCAGCGGTGGTTGACCCAGAGCCGTAGAGAGAGAGAGTTAGCATCTCCGTTCACGCCATCAGGACAATTATTTTAGAGCAATGGCGGATCATGGAGACACTCAATAGTTCGACATTAGGAAGTACAGGCTATTAATTATATATATATTTATTTAGAATTGTATTTTTTAATTATTTGTTTCTATCAAATCAATGTGCATTATGTTTATTAGTAACCAAACGTCGCTGTTTCGTGGTAAATCAGCAAAGTGACGGGCAATCCCCACTCATTCAAATGAGCCGCTTGAACTATCTGAAGCTCCGTGAACCACGTGACCACCGGGGAGCTGTGTGGACCCTCCGTTGACGCGACTCTGTCCCTCTACGGCTCTGGTTTGTGTCATGAATAATAGGCGGGCCCTGCGCTGTGATTGGCTGCGCTATTTAAAGATCGTCTTAAGCCTTGCGCTGATTGGTTGCGACCAAAGTTATTTATTGCTTGATCGCGCCCTACTTCACAGCCTGCTCTGACAGAACATGTGATGGACTCACTGGGAGCAGACAGGGACCGGATGTAACATGAACAACATGAATAATGCACCATCACACGTTTAATGGCCTCTTACTTTGGTTTTAAATATTGTCCAGAACAGTGAAGTGATTCTTCTATTGTTTTAATGTTTGTGTATAAACATGGTATTTACAATTCATACATGTGACCGTTAATAAACACATAAAAGCAGAGCATTACCCTCTCAAACAGTGTTCACAGGAAATACTCCATTATCCACACAGACCAAACAAATAAATATCCTCCAATACGAGGAAGTGTCCCCTTGGAACCGAAGTGGGAAAAGATTGAATGAAAACATCCAAACTGCATGTTTTTGGCATTGTAATCTTAATGTGATCATCACAGCTGACGATCATGACAAAAAAACAATGACAGGTCAAATAAGGATGGCACGTTTCCTTACCCAAGGCATTTAGATTTGGATATGAACGCTCTGTTGGTGATGTGATCCATCACCTTCATCATCATGTACATCGTGCCACACTTTCTGCAGTCTCTCCGCGACAAACGCCCTGTAATCTTCCACGCTCGTCTAATAGATGTACACCTCCCCCCGAGCGTCGAGCGCCACGCCCTTCTCAGTCCATATACGAGGTGTCCATGCCTTCGCTGTCCGGGTGGAGCAGTCTGCCGGCCAAGCGCTCGATGTCGTCTAGGCTGAGTTGTCGCACTGAGCGCTCATAATCCTAGAGAAAGCAAATATCCAGTCATTCAAGCTGGTTT